>JAPYZA010001630.1:0-20377 GCA_030522685.1 Eupelmus azureus
GACGAGAGATCGGCAAGATGACGAGGTGATGGGTTTATTATGGGTTTGGGCTGTGTTATCTAATGTTTTTGCGAGTGTAATTTTTAATGTTTTCTGTGAGTATTGGTTGTGGTTCAAACAAATAGATAAACGGATACTTTATTGAATCAAATAACGTTTTAAAGCAAAAAATTTGAAACGGTCGCACTTCTACGGCTAATTATAAAAAATATCGTTACTTAATCTACCGAATATTTATTTATTACACAATTTGAAATATTAGGGGTAGATTTTGTTTCTTTAATAAAATAAAATATAGTTTTGCATTTTAAATCGGGTAATTAATAATTATTCGATAGATGAATTAATCATACATTTTGTTTAATTAACGGTAGACATGCGAAAACAGTGTTCTTTTTCTATTTTGAATCATAAGCAATAATAATAATAACATAGTTACAGAAAATATTTAAAACATGACTACGAAAACCATAGAGCTACCTGAGCAACTGTCTTAACAAATTTCCCTTCACAATATTTTCCATATCGAATACTGAAATAGTTCACCTAGTGTGCACAAAATCAAGTAATCAAATACAACATTCAATACCCAGATTACATTTTCATTGAATAAAAAATATACAAAATCAATACAACAACCAATCCCACCGTAAACTTTCCTTAAACAGCAAGATCACAAACCCTCCCTCTCATTCCAGAAAGACGAAGCGCAGGAGACCAGCCAGCACCAGGCCCAGCCTCAGCCCGACGACCCGGAGCCGCCAGCCGAGCTCGGCGACGACGACAACATCGAGATGATGAACTACCGGCGCGTCAAGTACCTCGACTCGGAGAACGGGCCCAACGAGCGCACCGCCCTCAGGCCCAAGCTGGACTCGTTCGACGACGCTCTGCCTTACGTGGGTGACTTCGGCAGGTACCAGCTCTATCTGCTCTTCGCTCTGCTGCCCTACAGCGTGGCTTATGCCTCGCTCTACTTCTCCCAGTTCTTCTTCACTCTGGTGCCCAAGGAGCATTGGTGCAAGGTCGACGCGCTGGATAGTTTTACGCCCGAGCAGAGGTAGGTGTGGGGGTTTGGGTTTGGGGATGGTTTGATGGTTGTGTTCGGGTGGTTTGTTGGGATGAGTTGATTTTTTTTTAAGAATGTAGGGAGACGTGTTAGGGTTCTTATTGAAGTGAAAGGGAATGATGGGGAAATAATGAAAATGGTATAGGGGAGTTAATTGTAAATTTTTTTAATTCAATTTAGTTTCATAAATTATGTATACTAATTTTGAAGCAAGTTAGAAAATTAAATTTCAATGATTTGATAAAGAAAGTTGCATGGCAGTAAACTTGGCTACCCGGGAAAATAATTATAAGCAAGTTTGTAAAAATTATCAGTAACAAAGTATGTTAAAGTAGGATATATCTAGATATATTCTTATCTTATATAAAATATAAGAATTTTCTACATATTTTCATGAATTTTACTTTTTCGTCATTAGTTCTCTTTTTTAAACATCTATAAATTCAACGTTTAAAAATGATTTAATAAATATAAGAACTAATTATTTATGTTTATCGTATATCATATATAAACATTTAGTTTTTCTCGCTATCGTTAACTCATTTACATAATTTTCAAACGGTAAATTTATAGATAAATTTTCAAGGATAAGGTCATTTCGTAAAAAATAGAAGCATATACGCTTATTTAATAAAATTACAAAATCTATAAACTACAATAATTTTTGAAAAAGCTAAAACCAATCCAAACTAACTCGTTTGAACTAAATAATAATAAACAGCATACTCACCACAACAATAAACCACACCATCCAAAACACTAAGCCCTCTAAACTACAACACTAAAAAAAAGAAAATAAACTCCATCATTCAATTCCCTCCATAATCCCCCGTCCAATCCCTCAAAAATATTCGTGCCCTATCTCCACATCCCACCTCCCCACAAAACCCACCCACCCCTCCCATCACCATTTCCTTCCGCACTTATACCGCACACATCACCTCCCCCCTCTCCCTCATAAAACCCGCTCTTACCCCCCCTGCAAATAACTTCCTTCTACATATACGGCGAACGTGCTTACGCAGGATACAGGTAGCCATTCCGGCGACGGACAAGTACCCCTTTTACGACACGTGCCGGCGCAAGGATCTGAATTACACGGAGCTGCTGGCCAGCGGCGCCGTGGCCAGCGATCTGCGCTCCCTCGCCGCCTGGAGCAGCAACGGGAGCGTCGGCTGCGAGCGCTGGGAGTACAACTTCACCCAGATACCCTATGCCAGCATTGGCGCCGAGGTGAAGTATTGATGGATTGAGCTGGGGATTTTTTTTTCGGGGGATCGGGGGTGTAATTGGGTTGTTTTCGTGTTGGATTAAGTTTTGGTTTTAATTTGGTATTTATTGAATATTTTATTTGAGAATTGGGAGCTGGGTCAATTTAATCAAAATAAATGCATCTTTAATGTATGATTCAAGAAGTGCAACTATGTGCCATAAATCGTGATTTCATCAACAATAGAATTTTATTAATCGTCAGTGAAAGAATTGTTTGTGAAAAATTTTTGCTTACGCTATATTCTGACAATTTGCTAAACTCCAACTAATTTAAATAATTAATTTTACAAAGCGTAACAATTAAGCTGCAATATCGTCCCAACATCTCCCAGCATCAGCCACGCAACTTCAACATTATCACAATACCATCCCAATACTCTAAAAGCGCGTGATTCACGCAGCTTGAAACACAGCCAACGAGACCGTAAAACTACACTCCCAAAGCAAGCCGTATACCCACCAACTCCTTAATACTCATAAAATCCCCAACGAGCCCCTATCACACCCATCTCAATCCCCTAACTACACCCTGCATCTAATCACTCTCCTCGATTAATCCCACCCTCCCAGCCATAAAAAGATAACCCAGCACCCTAACGCATTCCCCGCAAAGAACTAAAAATTGAGCGTTCGTTATTGGCGATCAGCTAGATTGGGTATGCGAGCGCAGCTACCTAATCTCGACGGCCCAGATGATCTTCTACTGTGGCTCGATCATCGGTGGCTTCCTCTTCGGCTGGCTAGCCGACCATCGCGGACGCATACCGGCTTTGGTCATTTGCGCGAGCTGCGGACTCCTGGCTAATATAGCGACGGCCTCGACCACTGCTTTCTGGTCGTTTGCGCTCTGCAGGTTCTTCACCGGCCTGGCTTTCGATAATGTCATCAATATCCCGCTGATTGTAGGTATGGAAAGATTGGGCGGGGGAGAAGGGGGAGTTTCTTAAGGGGGGATTTGGAGGAATAGTGCCTTTGTTCTGGTTATTTTAATTGATTTGTGTTAACTTTGTGTTGACTCAGTTTTCTTATTCTTCTAGTCGAAAACAATAATTTGACAACAGAAAATTTATTTTTAATAACGGTATGAAAAATATTAATGTTTGTAATTGTTATAATAGCCCTCAAAGAAAATACTATTGTTAAATCTGTGATTTATCTTTGAATAAGAACATAAATTTTGCAATTTTGAAGCTATTTTATAGTAACGTAAATTTGGAGTATACGAATAACCCTCGTCGGTATTCGTAATTGTTAATTCCCCTCAAAGAAAATACTACTTTAAAGCTATATGATTTATCTTTGTCTGATAACATAAATTTTGCAATTTCAAGGCCATTTTATAGTAACGTAAAATTGGAGTAGACGAAGAACCTTCACAGATATTACACCGCGATAAAACAGACCCTCTAAATTGGTTTTAATCGATCTCCACTTTACGTACGCAAAGTGGACGTTTAATACCATTACTAAAACCAAAGGACCAATTATTCCCTAAAAGAGATTCCAATTTTTAAGTCTTCTAAGAGTTCGACTCAAAATAATTCTTATCCAAAAAATTCAAAACCTTCACAATAGACTATTTTCACAACCCAATAAAAAGAATCTCAATCACCAAACTTATCTTCCCTAGTGGTCGAGTACATGGCGGTGAGCAGACGCAGTTTGGTAGTTAACATCGCGTTCGGTATTTACTTCGCCCTAGGCAGTACAATCTTACCCTGGGCCGCCTATTACATAGCCGACTGGCGCTACTTCTGCTACATAAGTGCCTTGCCCCTGGCCAGCTGCTTCATCACGCCCTGGATTTTACCGGAGAGCGCGAGGTGAGATATAAAGTTTTATTATTCATTTGCAAATTTAGTAAGTGTTTGCTTCGTTGATAAAGTATAGAAAGACAATAAAAGTGGACAATTCATGTATATACGAACACACCCGCGAGATGACCAGACAGTTATTATTGAGCGTTTTAAAGTCGCGGCCGTCAACGCGCATATTTAAGGCAATCGATCTTCATTTACTTTCCAATGTATATGCATGGACGCGCATAATAGCCACTAGTCCACTGAGCTCTCTCAATTAAATTCCGGACGCTAACGGCTCTTGTCCAATTACACCCCGGGCTAACGCTTATACATGTATATAGCCAGGGCGACCCTCAAAGTCTCTCTGGCTTTATGTATATGCTATGCGATTTTGTCGTGTCGGCGAGCCTATTCGTATATATACTGTTTCGAGGAACAATGACTTGCTAGGGAATCATAATGGGGTGTATAGATGCGCGTCGTCTGATGGGTCGTTGATGAAACTATGTACTAAATGGCTTTGATGGAGTCGTTTTTACTTGGATGTTGTATTGGAGATTAAAATGTAAATATTTTAGTGGAGTGTAGATGAAATGATTGACTATTGGGTATCGTTCAGATCTGTAATATTTTCAGACAGGGCTCAATTTGATGAACCCTGTTAAAGTATTTTTTCGAATTTGTTAGCTATCGATATTCGATTAATAAAACAGTAAGACAAAAATTCAAAATTTCAAATTAACTTTAACATCTTATAATTCAAATAATTCCTATTAAGCTTTTATTCTTTATCTTTTCCTGAAATGTCTAGGTCGCATTTTTCGCTAAAATAAAATTTTATTTTTCAGATGGTACTTATCAAATCGAAGGTCGGATAAGGTTATTGAAAAGCTCAAGAGAATAGCCCATATCAATAGAACAAAGCCAGATCCTCATTTCTATGAAATTTTTTATGTAAGTATTAACGTATTATTATTATTATTATAGAACAAAATTTTTCGAAATCTTAATTGCATCTTTTAATTTTATCCAGAGGAATCTCAATTCTTTAGAAAATAAAACTGAATCAGCGACTCTGATCGACCTGTTTAAATACCCGAGACTAGCAAGGACGACTATCATCCTAATCGCATTCTGGTAATTATGTGCTTAATTCTGCATAATACTTTTACTCCTCCTTAATATAAATAACTATGCAAAACAATTGAAATATTTACGAATATTAATGTAACGTGATTTTTTGGCTTCATTAATTTTCGATGAATTCCTCTTCCACATATATACCATCCAAAACCATGCTTATAAAAATTCACACGCCTTCTTGTGTAAGTACACACACCTAAAAAGCTAATATTCATTTTCACAGGTCTCTAACAGTAATATCGTTTGACGGCCACGTCTACTCCCTCAAACTCCTCGAGAGCTCGGTCTTCGTTTCCTTTTCATTAGCCTGCGCCACAGAGCTACCCGCTGGTATCCTGCTCACCCTCGTATTGGATCGCTGGGGCCGGCGATTCTGCGGCTTCGCCACGATGGCCTCCACCACTCTGTTCAGTCTCGCCGAATTTTTCCTCGTGTCTGGTAAATAAAGAACCTGTCGCCAATCTAAATTATCACAATTAATTATTATTATTATTATTTTTAATAATTATAATTTCTGCAGAGACGGCGAAGTTGATTATGTCAGTGTCGGCGCGATTCGCCCTTAATATGGCTGCTAACGTCGGACTGCAGTACGCCGCGGAATTATTACCCACCCCCGTGCGTGCCCAGGGGGTCGGAATGATTCACATATTTGGAATCTTGGCTCATGCTGTTGCGCCGTATATCGTTGATACCGTGAGTACATGTAATTCTATGCACACTGTTAAATTTGTGTTTTAAGTGTATTTAATATTAATAAAAGATACGGTTATTGTTACAATATTGATTCAATATTTATATTAGTTATTTGAAATTTTCAGCATGATTAAATATATTTGACTTAATAGTTTTATGGTACGGTGCGATTATATTTGAAAACGAACTGGAACAAAATAACACCGTTTCTTCATTTATTCACTTGATTATTCTACATCATCAAACCGCTAAATAAAAAAATCCCAATAAATTCCAGGCACAACTGTGGACGCACAGCCTGCCGATGCTGATAATCAGCGTGGTCTCCTTCGTCTGCGCGACCCTCGTGCTCTTCCTGCCCGAGACCCTCGGACGCGCCATGCCCCAGAGCCTTCAGCAGGGCGAGGACTTCGGCAAAGACCAAAAATTCTGGAGCCTGCCCTGTCTGGGTCGCAATAACGATGACGACCTCCGTGATATGCGCAACAACAACGCGATGAAGCTTTGATGTATCCGGAATTACGGGATCTCAGATAGCTTCAATTCCGACGAGGATATTCAGCTGGTGTCACAATGTTGAGGAAGGGAGTCGTTCGTGGTGTTTAGCGCGATATTGTGGGAGTGGTTACCCATGTTGAGACGAGTTATATGATGGAGGGTTGTTGGTTGAGAGGTATTTTTTGTAAATGGTTGGTTAGTGTTGATGCTTGGGTTACTTTGTTGATGCAAAGGACTTTGAAAGCTGTGTGAGGATAGTAAGTTTAGGTTTAAGATGAGGCGAGGAATGAAGGGGTTTTTAGAATCAGCGTATAAAATATTTCAAAGGTATTGTTTTTGTAATATACTTTTCTTGTTTTGAATTTTGTAATCTATAATATATAAATAGGTTGTCGATTGTCAAACCTAGCGTATATAGGCATATCAGTTTTTATGTCATTTGTATATCAATTTTTATTGGAATTGAAAATAGTTAGCATCATAATTTTTGACAGTAGGCATTAAATAGTACGGTAATAGCAACATTCCTATAGCAAATAGAAATTTTTATAAAATAGAAAATATGAAAAGAACTTTAAAATGTTCTTGCATTTTTAGTGTCACATGGGTAACATTTGTGTAATTTAGCATTAAATAAAATTGTGAGTTATTACTAGCTTGTGAAATAACACGAACGACACCCTTTTTTGTAAAGCTGCCTTTTTTGTGATAAACTTAATTGTAATATAACTAAGATAATTTTTACTTTAATATATACATGAAAGACGTTACATGAATATCATTGTTTATAAGTTGTTATAAATGTTATGAAATTGACTCTAGCGTATAGTCATCTTTTTTTGTACACGCTCTCGTCGCGGAAGAAAAGAAACGACATTGACTCTTTGTAAGAACTTAAAAATATAATATATTTGAAAGTGTGAAAAGAAAGGATTGACATTGTTCTTTAAATATGTATGATATTATTATTAATGTTACTACTATAGTATCAACATCTTTATAATTATTAATACTACTACAGTTATTGCGATTTGTTTTTTTTTCTCTCACGATCAACGCCGTTCTGCACAAGAAAATACACATTGTATATATCATCGTACAAAGTTTTTTTTCTTTACAATAATACATGTTTCTTCGTCACAAATTTTCACAATACATTTCAATAAGTCGTAAATTCTCAAAAATATTGTTTCAATTTTCACATACAATTTTTTTTTTCACTATTCTTATAATAATATTGTCTGTATTTATTGTCTTCTTATTTGTTGCAGGAACCAATTTTTTGGAATAACACATTCGGAATAAACATTCTTTCTATGCTTATTATCTAAGTTAAAAGTTTTCGATGTTGTGGCAAGTGACATGCTTTTGATATGGTCCATTGGCACAATGATGGACGTCGGTTTGGTACTAATTAGAAAATGCAAGAATCATTCATCGGTCATTAAAACTTCATCATTGTCTTCAATTATTTGTGTCACTAATCATTTCCCAAAAGTCGACGATGCTCTAAAAACGACTCTACAGTCATTACGTCAGTGTATAAATTACGTCAAATTTTGTTACGTCAAACATGCATTTCAGAATCGTCGCTTTTCACTATAATCCCCCAAACTTTCATGCTCGTCAATTCTTCCCTAAACATTTTCATAAACTTCCAAGTCAAACTATCGCGCAACCTTGCATTTTCCAATATTCGAAAACCTACGCCCGCGCGGCTCGCGCCTGTCTCCCTCCGCTCCGCGCTTAATACAATAATTACAATAAATTCGCTAGCGTCACGTGGGGACCCGGCCGGCAAAACTGAGCCCCGAGCCCCATAAGTACGCGAATGATACTCCTACATGTAAACTTACGCATTACTCGTTCCCTTACAATTCGCTAAAGACTCGGTGCGTTTCGCTTCTTTATCTCTCGCGCTTCGTCGAGCTCGCGCGCACGCGCGCATGTAAACGCATATCTGGCACCGCGACGGGAAAATTCTGGAATGTCGTCTCTTTAGGCCACAGCCCAAACTGTTGTCCCTTCAAGCGACACGAACACATTGTTACAACGCAACACACACACAAAAAACACATATTGTCGTGGCTCTTGCAGAGTTCAGTCTTCTGTCGTCGGCGAAACGAGAAACGAAAAAAAAGTCACTACTTTCAATTCACCCGCGTGGTGCCAGCATATACGCGGCTCGACGCCAAAGAAACATCTTGCACTTAAAGCCTACGAAGGAATAACTTTAAAAAAATACTTGTCGAGCTGCTCCCCTGTACTCTCGATTGACTCTCGCGCTTTCGCTCGTCCCTTCCCACCTCGATTACCGTTAAAAATTGACTACACACATAACGCGACGCGCGAACAAGAACGTATGTATTTGCGTATGCACTGAAACACGAGTGTACTTGTCCCAGCGTTCGGTAAAACACACGACAACTAATAATCACAGCGCGTCCATGTAATTTCTCTCTCGAAGTCGGGAATCCCTCGTATATAGTCAAATCGAATCTCCGGTTTCCTCTGATGTGCCTAGGGTCGCCGATTCGTCCTCATCTACGTCGCCGGATGTGGATCCGGTTACTTCGTGTCCTTTGGTTATGGCTCGGCTCGCCTTCTCCTCGTTATCCTCGCGCTGACGCGCGAGAAAACTGAAAAGTATCACCGCTTTCTCTCACTCGTTTGCCAAGGAAAAAGTCCCTTTTGGCTACTTCGCTGATTTATTTTTTTTACGTTGCTTTGTTGTTCTTTAAAAGGGGCTATTTACAAGGAGACGCAAGGGTTGCACGAGCTTGGCAGGCGGAATAGTGTTTTTTTATTTCAGCTCTCGGGCTCGTTATAATCTCGTGGACTCGATCCTCTGCAGACTGCCAGGGTTGAAGCCGGCGTTCGTCGCGCCCAGCTTTCGCCTGTACTTCTTCTTTTTCTCCGGCGATCTGTAATAAGGAACGGCATGTTGAATTTGTTTTCTTTGTAAAAATGCAGATCGTTATAATTTCAATTTTTTAATGAGGAAATAAGTTCTTGCAAGATAAACCTTACTTTGCCAAAAAAGAGAAACATTTCAGTAAAAGTCAAGTGGAAAAAGTAATAAAAAATCAGGTTTGGTCAACTCACGATTTCATGCAGGGTATCCACCAGAAGCTTTGTTCCCGGCCAAAGTCGTTGCCCTCCTCGAGGGTCTCGGGTAGTTCTTGGTCCAGCGTTTCCGGCAGCATCAAAGTCAGCGAGGCGTCAACCAGCGATAACAGACCCAGGACAACTAACGGCAGCCACTTGTGGGGTACCGCCTGAAAAATTCATCGTTAGTGTTATAATGCATACTTTACTAGAGAAACATTTCTTTAGTTTCTTAATAATTTTGCGCTGCTGAGAGGGATGATTTTCTAAATTTAAAGTATAGAGGAGACCCGGGCAAGATGAACCCACTGGGCAAGACAGACGTAGGCTATTTTAGAATGTACTATCCTCCTCTATTGCCCTGCAATGACTGCATGCCATCGATGATCGATTTTTTGCTCGATTTGCTCAATTTAAAGAAATAGTGTAATTTGAAAACAGTAATTTCGATAACGCCTTTTTTCCGTATAAACATAATTTAAACTCCAAAATCTAAAAAAAACCCTTCTATCTGACGTTTAAAACACGTCCTATCACTACCCGTATACAGTAAAAAACCCAATAAAAATCTAATAAAGCGTCCACATCTAATCAAGACTCGTTCAATCCGCGCTCGACGCGCACAATTCAGTCCGCCCATATAACCCGGCTGTATACTCACCAGATAGACGATGTAAGGTCCGATGATGTGGGCGAAGTAGCCGATAATGTGGATGAGCGAGACGCCCTGCGCCCGCACTACGGTCGGCAGCATTTCCGCAGCGTATTGGAAGCCGATGTTGGCCGCGATGTTAACTCCCAGCCGAGCTACTATCGCCATCGACATTGCCGGCACACCTGCGTGACAGTAATACAACATTAATTTCATTCTTGTCAATTATAACCGATACGTATGCCAATGCACGTAATACACACTTGTCGCGTTTAGTATATATGTTAAAGAAGAGAAGACGTACCTGTGGGTACAATAGCGGCGACGAAGGAGAAGATGGCGCAGATGATCATGGAGAAGAAGCCCATCCAGCGTCTGCCCCACCTGTCGAGGAAGAGAGCTAGGATTATGGCGGCGGGCAGCTCGGTGAGGGCGGCTAGAGAGAACGAGGTGAACACGTCGCTGTGGAGGATTTTCAGGTTCCAGACGTGGCCGTCGAACACCACGATTATCAGCAGCCTGTGGATTTAGAAAGAGGAGGGGGTTAATGAGAGCTGACGTTGATCGGATTTAATTAATGAGATTTTTAATGAGGAGTTGGAGGTAATTGTGCCTTTTTTGTGGCTTGTTTGTTTGCTTTATATAGCTTTTTGGAACAGGCGTTTAGGAGAATGATTAGTTTAGCTAAATAGATTTTCTTTAAAAGGTGACGTTTGAGAGGATTTCTTTTAAGTTCAAGAGGACGTTTTTGATAGTGTACAGTATTTGATGAGTTCATGCCTCAGTTTTTTACATTTTCAAAATTGAATCAAGCTTGAAAAAAATTAACTTTCTTAATTACTCGAATAACATCAGAAGTCCGCGGAAAAAACAAACCAACCAAGATATAGATCGAACAAGAATCACACTCATGTCGATCACCCAATCGCTTGCAATTAACCCATCACTCGCACAATTTTTTATTTTCCCACGCCTCCAATTTCACGAGCGCAAACAAAACTTTTCCTCCTTCCTGTACACTACACACTACTCGCAGAACAATTTTCCCATCAAAATCCTCCAGATCGATCGATCAATCGCGCAAGGCTACAAGACTCTCATTAATTCCAGACATTCCCGGAAGCGCGCGGAACGCGATATAGACTCACCAGTAGATGACGAGAATGACGGTGATGCGTCCGAGCCGAGGTAGCTTGAAGAGGTCGAGGACCGTGTAGTTGTTGTGGGACTTGTCGTTGCTGATCATAGTGTGGCAGCTCTTCTCGAATTCCTCGTAGACCTCGGGCGCCACGTTTTTGCGGTTCACCTTCTCGAACTTCTTCAGCATCTCGACGGCTCGGTCGACGCGGCCGTTAGTTATGTACCATCTGCGGAGAAGAGAGATATTAATGGTTGGGTATTGGGTTGCGTGTTGATTAATTTGGTACCGTGGATTTTCAATTTGAGATCGCGAGGTTCGAAAAGATTTGGAAATGTTAAATTAGGTTCTTGATGTCGTTATTGCGTTTTAGAAGAATCTGAATTTCGAATAAGTTATTTTAACCTTTAGAGAACGGGGATTTGGGTTTACTGTTTTCTCTCACTTTTCTATAGAAATCGAGTTTTTGTGATGTCTCACATCTCAAAACTAACACACGTAAAGGGTCGATCATGGGCATGGCCCGTATAGGGGCCATCCCGTCCTCTAAAGGTTAAGGTAAAGATTACGTTTGAATAAATTATTAGAATTAGTCTTCCTGTTTTCATATAGAAGTGTAACAGCCTTCATAATTCTTATTAATTGAAAATGTTTATTTAATTTTTTTTAATAATAAACATTAATGTAAGGCAATTCAGCAATTCCTCTCTTTTCATCTTTCCACTAACCCCGCTAATCTGACGTCAATTGAAAAATAAAACCATACCGAAAAGTTCTCCCCTCAATCTGAAAACAACCAACTCTATAAAACACAATAATAAGCCAATCACATACCTAGCACTCTCGGGTACGATCCAGGGCGTAACGAAGGCGACGACGAGTGGCAGCGCCGTCACGACACTCAAAATCTTCCAGTTGGCGATCCAGTAGGCTATCCAGGGTAGTAAACTCGAGGCGATCGCAAAGTAGATACCGAAGGACATGTTCGCCATTAGCGTTCTGTACTTTGGCCCCACGTATTCGATTACTGCATATCGAAGGACGGGGGAGGAGAAAATAAAAGAAAACGAACGGAAAATTAAATAAAAGGCTAAATAAAATTGGGTTAAATAATAATATAAATGATAAAAAAATTGATGGAAATAAAAATAAAAATCGGAGGTAAATTAAAAATTATAAATAAAAAATTTGACGAAGCCAGAATTCTTCAAGCTAGAAAAGTCGTGTCGTTTTAACATGTCGTTGTTTATTACAGCACACGTTATTCTGGCAAAATTATTTTCGTTCAACAAAACAAATCTTCAAAACAAACTAACCTTCCCAAAAATAAACACACGCAAAAGAATCCCACCAGAATAACCTCCTCTAAAGTCAGCCTCATCAACCACAATACTCACCAATGATGAAAATGATGTTGAAACAATTATCGAACGACGTTCCCACGATGAAGCGAGCCAGGGTGAAGGACCAGAAGCTGTTGCAGAACGCAGTGGCGATCGAGGCGAAGAAACCGACGCCGTTGCAAGCTACCAGAGCCGGCAGACGTCCGTAGTGATCGGCTATGTAGCCGAATATCAAGCCGCCGAAGATACTGCCAAGGAAGAAGGCCGACTGGGCCATCGTGCCGAGGTAAGCCTGGTCGCAGACCCATTCCAGCTGTGTGGATTGAAATCATGCGTTTTAGAATTAATTGTTGGGTTTGGTTTTTTGAGTGAAAGATTATGGGATGCGGGAAGCTGGATTTTTGTGGGGGAAATCGAAGTTTATTTTGGATTTGGTATGTGAAGAGTGTTTATTTATAGATTTTTATGGACGGCTATTGATGTCACTACGAGGAAAATTTGATAAATTTTTTGAGGAAAACTGTTGTAATAATTATTTGAATGTTTAATGTCAAGGAGCCTGCGATAGGTGCGTCGCGGCGTCATTAAATAATGGTTAGCAGAGGAGCTTTCGATACCTGTTAGTTGCTTAATTTACGGTGTCGAAATATGGCGATCTGACAGGCTTGGTTTGAAATACGACCGACAATTTACCCAAAATATCAAACCTAATATGATTATTCCGAAATACACACTACTTTTAAACGTAAAAGTACAGTTAACGAGCTCATAAAATCGCCATTTCGTAAAAAAAATAACGACCTCCCATCGCTCAGTTAATAACCACCTTTAAAAATTCATTCACCGTAAAACCCAGATCCCAAAACCGAGCCGGCTCTTCGTTTTCCTAATCAAACATAGATCAAGCTGCCCATTGCGAAAACGTCACGTGTCCACAGGAAGCCGTTCAATTACAATTGAGAAATCAACAATAAACGCAAACTACGCCGCGAGCGATTATATCACTTCGCTGTCGCCGACACGGCACATTTCCCTGTACCTGTGCACCTGTATTTAATCATTAAAAGACACACGTTTCCGATCCGTTTATGTGAAAATCTAGCACTTATTATCAATGATAGTAGGGAAATCAAAAATTAAAAGTTATTCAAAGCACGGTAATTTTGCGAAATTGTTTGAGGGCAATTGATAGAAAATGTTAATTTATGATAATCCAATATGCAACCTGTCTTGATGGAATGTTTTCTTGTTGCTTTATGTTATAATAGAGATGGATTATTATAGGATTTATGCGGCTGATTGATTAGAGTTCTTTTTAATTTGAAATTGTTACCGGCTGTCCGTAATAGTGTGATAATTGAGTTTTTACATTGTTCGTAATAGCGCTTTTTTAATTTTTTTAATCGGGTTAACTCTTTATATAAGATATTACTTGTTGTCTGATTTATTGCACCAGTTTTTTCGAAATTCGCGTTATCGATCTCAACTGAAATACACAGTGGGTGAACTTATTATTATCGGCCAGCTTATTAAATTGAACCGAATAGAAAATTAATTAGTTACGCATGACGAATCAAATTTCAAATTAAAATTAAAAATCCGTATTAAAATTATGCGAATAAATAATTTTGAGTTTCGCCTAATGATTCTAAAGAGACCAAGAAAGTCTAATGAAAAGTTAGTTACAACCATAATCGTAATAATAATTACTATAATTAGGACCAATATAATGTCCCCCTCAAACTAACCAATCCAAATATAAAACCAACTCTTCCCTCAATTTTATATTTTTCATAAAACGAATGTATAAACTTGTATTTTAATGTATTAGTAAACTTTAATCGACTGACTCAAGATAAATCTTATGAAGATCAATTAAACATTAAGCGCTTGGTGTCTCGTAAGTAATATTTGTACTTTGTTGTGCAATAAATAAATTATCTAAAAAAAAATTTTTTTGAAAAAAAAAGACATACCTCAGAAGCGATGGACAGGTAGGGTATGTTGGTCTGATTGAAGTTCCAGCCGTGCTGACACTCGCCGATAACCGCGTCCGGATCCGCCTCCTTGATGCCCTCCTCTATCAGCTGGGTGTAATTCTGGATGTACATTTTGCATCGCGAGTAGAACATGTGTTCGATCTTCTCCTCGAGGTGCCCATTGCTACGGTTGTTCGCCGATTCGATCGATGGTATCGACAATCGGATTCTGTATGGGAGAAATTGTGTGGTTATTCGAGGTGTCTTTTTTGAGAAAGGGAAAATTTGTCGCTGGCGTTGAGCTAGTATTTTTTTCAAATTTTGGTTTGTCAATTGCAGCGAATGAAGATAAGTGCTGCGCGTGTGTCAGGCGTTATCTGAACGGTTTTGCATTCGTAATTATTTCTACTATTGTATGAAGTTTGGTTATAGCTAAGTAACTTATTACGAATTTGAAATAGCTATTATTATTTTTGTAGTAGTGACTTAAAAATAGTTTTAAGTCACTACTGCAAAACTTTAGTATATTAATTAAAAAGAAAATAAAGTTGAATGCGGAGCAGAAAAAAGAATTTAAATATATTTTTATGTTTGAGTTTTAATAAAACTTATTTATATTTAACAATATGCGTCAAATTAATAAATTACATCAATTATTTTAAGAATAATCAAGTCTCGATCAAGAACTGATAATAAACGAATGTATTAATAACAGAGTATATCCATTGAGCGAAGCGTCAAAATACACATCAGCAGCGCTCTCTTAAGCACATGTTTATTATTATAATTAATCATTAAATTATAATTATCATTATCCATGAATAATAACACAATTTTACAAGATAAATGCTCTACAAAAAACCGACCGATAACGACTCGCATACCCTTCAATCTCAAAACTCGCAAAATCATTGAAAACTCACTTAAAAACCAATTTACCCGCACTTCATAATTCATCAAAACATCGCAAAAAAAATATCTCAGCTCATTACCATCTCCCAATGCAGCCGTGATATCATCCTCGCCTTTATCATCTCGTCGCATCTCCCATTCCCCAAGACAAAAATCTCCCGAGCATCCAAACAAATGACATCATAAATCTATATTAAACATCCCAGACTGAATCAAAAAAACTAGCTCTACCTCGTATCCTCGGTCTCGCAACCAGCATCGCGCTTCTCGGACACTAAATATTCATATGTATACATATTCAAGCGTGCGCTCGCTTTTTTCCAGATTCATCAGCGCGCGAGGCTACCACGCACGTGTCGCACGTGCCACGAAATTTTCCCAATAACAGCCGCGTTATTATAGATACACAGCTGACCGTTTGAATGATGTGACAATTTTTTTTGCCGTCGCGCACGCCTTCTTTTTTTTTTACTATACGGAGTTGACAATCGAGACGCGTGTGTATATGAGCGGCTCTTTTCTTGTTTGTTGTGCTGGGACAATGGCACCGGTTTTGCCGAGATGTTTGCTCGCTGACGGCGGACAATGCGCGCAGTTTTTAAGGAAGCGAGCTAGTTTCTTGCGCCAGACGCGCGTGTGCGCATGCAATAGAGCCGCTGGGAATTATTGACGAGAATTTGACGTAAGTGGGTTATTATTTTTCAGAGCGGGTGTGTTGCTGGCGTTTGTTTTTTGGTTTGTTTGCAAGGTTTTTCGCGTCACTTTAGTTTTGAGTTCTTGTTGTTTTGTATTTTATTGTGAAAATTCAGAAACACTTATCAGAAACGCTTGCTGATTGTACTCATAACATACATCAAAGTAATTAAAAATTTAAAAATTTTTTAATTACTAGCGTGATTGAGTTATAACTCAAGACTAGTAGCTGCAGTTATATCATAAATATGATTTATTCTTTTACTAGCTATCTAATTACCCGCCATTAAAGACGCTAAACTAGAGCGATTTTCAATTCATCGCGGATAAACAAAGACGAGACTTTGTTATACTTCTTTATTGCGGTACAATGCAAGCTAATATATTTTTTTAATTACTTTGCTTCTAAGAAATTTCGATTTTGAGCAGTATTAAATTAAACAGCCGCAAGAAAAGTAATTGCTTATAGGCATGAAAAAAATGTCCATGATTCACAACGAGCCGAGCTAAAAAGAAATGTTTTCCTAATTATTTCATTGGCCGACGAAGAAAAAAGAAACGAAGCATTGAATCATTAAACAACAAAAACAGCTGACTTTTACGAGCTCGTGGAAACGTAGAAATTGTAACAAACGTTTCGCGCTAAGAAAATGCGAGCTAAGTCTCGTCAAATATTCCAGTGATGTCAATGTTAAGATATTGATAGCGCAAAATTTTTCTCCTACGCCTCGCGCTCGCGATAAAAAGTTTCCTCCGGTGCAAAAAGTCAGCCGGTTTTAATTCAAGGAATAAACAGGAAAGATAATGAGAAGATAATTAGTGTATGTACGAAATTTGATCAGCTATTTATGATTCAAGCGCGCCGAAGATCCCAGCGCCGATAGCATCGCTGTAATAATACGTCCGCGCGCATTGCAATAATTTTGCATTTTAAAACCCGCGATTAATAAAGCAGTATCGTAATAGAATATTACAATGCATAATTGCAACACTCTTGCTAATATTGCTGCAATATCAACCAGCGCGTAGGCTTCCCTCTTATCCTTTCCTTTTTCCATCAACAATCGCTCTTCACCAACTATGGCCTATTTCTCTCTCTACGATTCCAAATGTCAATTCTGCACTCATCAAACATCACTAAATAAACAAACTAAAAAAAGTCTCCCACTCACTTTTCAATATCCGTAAGATTCGTGCTCTCGAGCTCGGGTATCTTGCACCAGTACTCCTCTGGCACCAGGGTGATGAAGAATTGGGCGAAGTAGAGGAAGGCATAGACGAAGGTGAAGGGCAGCAGCATGACAAAGAGGAACCATTGGTAGCGGCCAGCCTCGCCGATGTAGGGCAGTATGTCGTCGAAGGTCTCGATGCGGGGCCTGCCCTGGCCCTCCTCCGCCTTCTTCTTGTCCATCGACGCCGTCATCTTGATCTAGGCTCGTGCAGCTAGTGCTTCTGAAATTTGAGATTTGTGGTTTTAGTCTTTTTGGTGTGGTTCTTTTTGTTTTTAATTGGGGTGGGTGCGATTGAGTTAGATTTGTATGTGTACTATCTAAGCAGTCCTCTATGTTTTAGAAGAATCCGTTGGGATATAGAGGAAAGTCTTTTCATTATAGTATTAAACGGGTTTCTACTAAGACGTAAAATAATATTCTCTGGATGACGTCTGATTGCACGTATGCATTTTTCATCTATATTTGAACCGAAAATCGTTTTACTAGAAAATGAATCAATCATCTTTAAGAGAAATGATAATCTTTGGGATGCTAAACATATTTTTCTTCGGCAAAAATAATTTTCAAATAATTTCTTCTTGAAAATAGCATATTTCTTTTTTTACTATTTTAGTCAATGGAAAATCCATTTAAAATAATCAAATTTCATATTGGTATGATATTTCATTCTACAATAAAAATTAATGAATTTTATATAGAGAATACATAATCCAAAATGAAAATGATAACATTTTAATTTTACACGAACTAATTTAAACAGATTCATCGTTTAAAATTTAGAAGATTCTTTTGTGAGTGTATGTTTCAAATTTTTTTTACTATTTTTAAAAATGCTTCTCATTAATTAAACCACAAATTGCTAAATAAGAGCTGCGTGCGCACGATGCCCCGCAGAATTTCGCACGTTCACCGCGGAATAAGAAACGGTTATTACTTAATTTACTCGCTGCACGGAGAAGCTTGCAGGTCGGTTTGTGAGATGAAACCGCGAGTGTTTTTCTTTTTATTATACTTAGTTCTGCTACACATTTTATAAACGAAGCATTCAGTTAAAGTTTTATCCGAAAAAAGAATTTTATTAGATCAAATGTACTGTTTAAATATTGTACAAAAAAATCTTATATGTCAGCAGAGTACAATTTTATCAGATTGTGCGCGACTTAGAAATGACACGTGACGGTTTTTAAAATTCGTTTCAACGATTACTACACGAGAGCCCGGCGGCGATTTCCATTTTAAAATGAAACCAATATTCAATTTCCTTTCTGGCAGAAATAATTTAGTTCGTGTATAGGAAGAGCGTAAAATAGAATCGACCATTCTTCTATATGTTCTATTTAAAATATTACAAACCTATACGTTTTTATTAAACATAAATTTAGTAATATAATTAATAGAAACAATATAAAGAATAATTTTTCTTATAGACATATAATGGTTTACAAATTTTATAATAAATGCATTAGTATTAAAATATATACAATACGTCATTCGTATACTTAACGGTAAAAGATATTAAATAGTAATCGTCTGGAATTTTTATTATCAAATTACAATATTTTACCGTCTTGCAATGTACTTTCAAGGAAAATTGAAACGTTAACTTTTAACATTCTCACATACGTAAAACAACTTTTCACTGAGATGAAGATAACCCAATGAAACGCAAAAACAGTAATTTATAAGCATAGGCCAACCGGTTCCCGCGACCGGCTTTATTAAAATAGATTTTCATCAATACCCTAAAAAAAAATTACCCCGCCATATAATAATAATTTTTTTCAAACCTCCTAAGCCGATCCAAGCTGATGCAAATCGGCGAAAATCGTTAAGCAAACAGCCATTAATAAAATCTATCATTATACATCGAAATTTCAAATTTACCAGAATTTTCTCGAACAATCGATTCAACTCGTATACAACTCAATCCCCGGCAAATCCGTCAACGTATCCACCCCGACGTATTTTATCGTCTCCTCGCGTATACATTTATTACCCATGTATAATATAGATCCCAGGAAGCGCAAAATCTTATCGCTCGTTCGCGTCTCCGGTTGCTCGCCGGCTCGTCTGCGCTTTCTTTTTCAGCGTGACGACAGCTACTAACGTTTACGTCGACGCGACGTCGCAAGAGCGAATTAGATTGCGCGACTGTGCGAAGCTTTCAAAAGCTGTGCGAATGTACTCGAACGCTTGGTCGAACGATGCAACGGACATATGTATTGTAATGCACAAATTTTTACACGTGCTTCAGGGAGAATATAACGTTTAAATAATTATGATTACGAACTTTTTTAGAAATTATACTAAAACGTTCTGTTCAATAAACCAATTAACTTGATCTCTTCCCGGCAAATCCAAGCGCCAATCAAACAATAACATCCGCATAGAACAATCCCGGCCTGTCTCATTTTTCAATTAATCACCAATCGACTGCATATCAATTCCCGCGCAACAACGCATCCTCAGCAAACGTTTTTCCTTCGATAAAAAACTAAATAATTCCACCTAAGTACACACTCTTTTAACCCATCTGATTGACTTCGATTTTCGACGTAAGCATCCATATAGGTAACACGGCGCGTTCAAGGTGTTAACTATGCATGAGATCTCGCGCAATCGATCGCAGAGCTGCTCGATCCGATTCGAGACGCTGTCTTTCACGCTTGATAGTAAATAATACATCCACGCGGCTCTTGAGCGATTCCGTAAACAATCGTAGATTTATCTGGCTCTAAGAGGGTTAGGATAGCGATTCTGGCTTTTTCGCGTTCCTATGATTATAACCTTTTATTGGATGGGATGATAGGTGTTGTTTAGGCTGGTTGTTAAGTTTAAAG
>JAPYZA010001631.1:0-76732 GCA_030522685.1 Eupelmus azureus
AAATCTTCCAAGAGCAATTAGCCACTGGCCCAAGCGCCCGTGTACACGTGATTCGAGGAGGATCGAGCTTTATAGGCGGATTACAAAAACGCTTTTATTAATGCGCATAATTAATGTCCGGGTCTCGGTGTTATTAAGCTAGATTGTTTTTCATTCGGTATTGGAAACACGCCTCGTAAGCCGCTTGTTTGAATAATAACTGACAATTTTAAGTCGTATTATTGAAAAAGATCGCTTTTTTCTTTTTAAAAGAACTTTTGGCGGTGGCTCAACACTATAATTCCATTTTCCACACTTTCTACGGAAACTTCTCCCCAACTTCCATCTCAAAAACAAAAAAATAGTAGGAATTACCGGAATTACCAAAATCAAACGAAACCAGCCCTCGATGCCTCATCAGCTCTACATCAAAGAGCGCGTTAGGCGAAACGGATGGCATCATAAGGTCGATTGGTCTGGTGCCCGCGCGCGTATATATATATATATATACATATACGCTTACGCATCGGCTGGTCCTCGTTGACATCGCGCGCATATTTACCCCATCCCCTGGCTGCGTGCAGCGACACCTAGCGGCATACGAAATATATACGCTCGTGGTTAGCCAGGTCGCACGCACTCGTAATTGCAGCTATCGCACCTGGCGCGCGCTGTTCTCTCTTTACACTCCCGATGGCGCGAGGAATGCCGGCGTCATGCTAATCATCAATAATTAGTATCCTTCGTATGCGGGAATGAGAGAGAAGGAGAAAGGATAAATATCCGGATGGACGCTGGAGCCGCGCGCTCTTGTGGGTGTGGCTTTGTGACACTGTGCGCTTTTCTTTTTATAGAACCATTCGCGTTTAATTCTATTGTCTTTTTTTGGTTTAAGGGTTAATTGAAGGGAAACTCTGGATTTCTCTAAATGCCGATGTGGAAGAGTTATTTGATTAACCTGGGATGCGAGGTTGGAGGAGAATCTTATTCTCGCGGTCTTTTTCCATCTTTGGGGCGTATCTCTGGTATCAGCGGAAATGCTTTAGTTGCTATAGTCGCGGATAAGCCGGTGCTATGGAATGACCGTAAAGTGTTTTAATTTCGGTTTATTGCGCTTTCGCGGTAATAAAAAGCTCGCCTGCGGCCCGTGCCGCGATGAAACCTTGTATTTCGCGCCGTTTTACGGAAAAAGCTATGAAAATGTTCGCACATTCGAATGCGAGATTCGAATAACCGAAGAGTAGGTAGCTATAAATAAAAGTAGTCAAACGATAGTCAAGATTTGCATTTTTAGACACAGGACTGGATGGAATTTTAGGGTTAGCATTTTTAATTCCCCTTGAATTGTTCGCTCGGTTTAGAATATTTTACAAAGATTTTCGGATAATAATTAAAATTGTTTCTATATTATTGTCATCTCATAATTTTATAAATATAACTTTTGTAGGTATTAATTTTTTTAATCCAACTTTCAAATCTTGACTTATTCAATGAAGTATATTTATTATATAGGGAGAAAAATTTTTCGTAAAAATTCCTACAAGTATAGTAATTTTTCCAAAAAATATTTCTCCGTGTAAATTAGCAATCACAATTTCTAATTATTTGTATACTATTAATATGATTAACATTAATTGTAGTTTTTAAATTTTAACAATTGATTATAATTTTCTGACTCATTTAATTAACCATCAAATTCTGTGTACTGATATTTTTCTACAGTTTATAATATAATTTCGTTTGATACCTTGATATATGTCGATAACATACCTTAATGTATTAATTAATTGTACAGTATTATAATTACAGTATTAATTAACATATATTATATTGTATCATATAATTACGTATTAATTCCAATCAAAATGATAATAACATAATACATGAATTACTTGTTCAAAGAAAGTATCACCTCTCAGGTAGAAATTTACCCATTTAAATTTAAAGTGGTTAGAGACTAAGAAATAGCATTGAATCCATTTTTACTAATAATTAACTAGCTATTAAATGGAATCATTTCTACGAAGGCTTTGATAAAATTTTTGTTAATTAGTTTGCGTTTACAAAAGAATTTATAATAATATTTATAAATTCTTTCCACAAAGCTCAAAGAATAATTCTACTCAGCAGTGAATAAAATCATGTGTTATACATGTACATTATAATACATTTTCTCCGTTTTCAATTTAATCTTCTAAAATGAAACAAAAATTCACTTATACATCTTCGAATAATAATAATTATAAATAGCTACGACATATCAGAGATAGAAATAACATTATCAAAAATATCTTTTCAAATGAAGAAAAAACGAAACGGGATGCTATTTTGTACGGAAAAAGTTATTATCAAAGCAACAATACAGAATCCGCTATAAAAATCGTATAATGTACCCTAATAAACAGCGAGCTTTTTGAATTTTTTATTCGACTGTCGCTCGGAATTTACGGCACGCGCGCAAATACTCATTGGTCGGCGAAACATTTTTAAACAGTAATAATTCCCGCTGTAAAACCCCCGTCCATCACCGCCCTCGAGTTCCTCTCGAAAAAATGCTTCATCAGGCATACCGGAAAATCGTAAAAAATGTTATCCACCTTCATTCGCCATAAAAATACAAACCTCCGACCCGCTCTGTACCAACATTCCCGCTACTTTCAACGAAGAAAAAAACGCACAACCTGACCTACAACTGAACTATATATTTCTGATCGCTTGGTAAAAGAAACTGAAAAATCACTCACCGCTGAGCCAGGTGCCGTTGAAGCTCTTTGTGGAGAGCGAGCCTCCGAGCCACTCCTCGAGCGAGATGCCAGATCCGGTGAGGGCCTCGCTTCTGCTGGCCTCGGCCCTACCGTCAGCTGGTCCACCCGAGAGTAGTACCGCTGCGGTCGCCGTTATCACCAGCACTAGCAGCAGGGTCGCGATCAGCCCGACGACCAGCAGCCTGCGCGTGTTGCATCCTGTGCTCTTAGTCATCAGTTCCTGCAGAAAAAAAGGAGAGGGACGTGTTAGCGGATGTGCGCTGGTATAGGTCGGGTAATGATTAATATTCAGCGTATGAGAGGGCTGATTTCTTTTTTTATTTTTTTTGAGGGGAGGGAGTTTTTGTGCTCTTTATGCGAGATGCTGAGAGCGAGCTTTTGTGCGATTCAAATGCCGCGGGAAAATTTTCAATTTTAATTCGGGGATGGATGTGAAGGATTTGACACAAGGTGGGTAGAAGGTTGAAATACATTATATATTCTTCTGGTTATGAGCGCGGCTCGCGTCATCATTTTTCATGCGCACTTTATACTTTTTAATATTGAGGGCTGTTTGCTTATTTTTGGAATAATGACGGAGAATTTTCGCTGAAATCGAGCCGAGCTGTGTAAATATTAAATGTGTGATATCGTTATTTATGAAGGATGAATAATAACTTGAAAATCTTCTGATGAATTAAACATTGCCGCTGGGATATGAGACAGTGCATCTTTTAAAAATATTACAATCTAATAAGAAGAAAAATCTAATCTTTTTAAAAAGTCGACTGGTGATGCTCTACTTAATGTTTTTTTTTTGGATCTCGCTAGCTTCTAGAAAAAATTCCTAAAAGTTTCAAATAAATTGCATTTCATTGAATATATATGAAGCATTAATCACGTGGCGTGTCAACGACTTTATCACTCGCATCAGATCCTTCAAAGTATATACGTTTTTAACACCCTCCCACGCTTCTTACACCCTCTTTTATTTTTCAACCTCACTATTTTCGAATGCCTCCCGCGCATTTTTCATCTCCCTTACTGCACTTTCGACATTCCTCTCATTAATAGCATGAATAATTTAGATTACTTCTGCTATCCTTTATTTTTCACGCGAATCTAAAAAATTAAATTCTCAGCGCCGCGAATGCGGATAAGATAAATCCACGCAAGCTACCGCCAGTCACACGAGAAATAAAGCTCTCTTCATCTAGCTCCTTTCCAGTTCCTTTTTTCGAGGCGCGCGCCACCCCCGCGTCTTATCGATTTCCTCGCTGGCACGTGCACTTGCTTCTTTTGCATCTGATTAACTTACGCCCCGCGCGGTTATGTATAGATAATTTTGCCGGCGCGTTCCGCGAGTTCTTTCAGCTTTTTTTTCGCGCAATGAGTAGCGCAAGTTGAATTTTATTTCGCTTTGCGCGTTACTAAGTTGAAATACGCGCGCGATTGCGTTAAAAGCCCTTCAAAGGAAGATTGTGGCTGTACTATATGAAAATACGCGAAGAGGTGTATTTTTTTATTACGGCAATTTATGCGAAAGCGCGAAATAACATAAAGTTGGAACTCTAGCGTGTTAATAAAGAGAGAGAGAGAGAGGGGGAGAGTAAAACGCTCACTTGTAGTGTTTTTATTTTGTTTTAATAAAATGTCTGTTAGGCATGTTTTGGAAAATTTCCCCTCAGCGATGAGTGTTTTGCATGAGGCTTTGAAATGGTCGTAAAAAAACATCAAAGTGTATGTATATCTTTGAAAATATAAGCTCCGTCGCTGATGCCGCTATAGTTACAAAGAAAAATTTGCATTTTAAACGTCGTTTCATTATCCTCTGTGCCATCATTTTAAAAAATATGCTTCAGCGAATGCAAAAGACTCGGCGCCGCCGAAACATCAAAGCTCCTCCTCTCTGTTCTACGGTCAAAATAATCTCACGCGTTTGGAATTAAAAGTCGCAACTTAAAATTTCTTCTCTTTTAACGCTCAATTTTCAATGAAACTAAACACACTCGATTAAAATTAAGTATTACTCGAAACTGCATTAAAATCATGCCACCTTACTGTCCACGCAGTATTTCATTCAATTATGAAAATTCCGTCATTCTTCAACGCTTATAAAAAATCCAAGCCCGACTTTCCCAAGAAAACCCGAGCGCAGCTCTTTTCCAAGCCTCAGCCGCTCATTATGCAGCGTAGGGCTCCGCTTTTTCGAAATTCAAAAATCCCGCATCAGCTAGCGCATCCAGTGCTCTAGCGCTCGTTTATTCAAAGAAAAGAACCAGAGCCTGAATCTTTCATTCGCGTCACATCCGGCCGCGAGTTTGCGCGCATCCCGCCCATATATTCGATTCCCTTTACGATCAGACTCCCGCCTTTTTATATTTCGTTACAACGCGGCAGCGCGCGATATCGACGACAGCTCGGAGTATAAAGTCCGACCGAAAAAAAAAATAGAATGAGCGTCGAAGGACGAACTATCGTCCGGAAAGGCGCAATCGAGGGTGCGCGCAAGCACATTATATTGGATTTCGTGGGGCGCATCCGGCTAAAATAACAAGCGTGTCGCTTCCCCTGGGTGAAAGGGCTTTGTATTTTTCGTTGCTCAAATCCTCTTTATCGAAATTAAATTTCATCCCCGGCCGCGCGGGGGTACCGATAAGTAATTTCATTTCTTCGGGATTTTTATTGTGCGCGCGGACTATATATATATTTAGGCTTGAGGAGTGGAAAAAAAGAGAGGCTCCATTTGCTCGGCGTATGAAAATTCAAGATACCGCGTATCTGGGATATATAAGACGCGAGTGCGTGAAGGAAGAGAGGAAAGAGGAAGCTAGCTCCGTGTTGAAAAGTGCCTCGTCAGTGCGGAGCGCAGCGCGAGGCTATGAGAAGTATTCGAGGGGAAGGAAATGGCGCTGCCGACGAAATGGCCAGTTATCAAGAGAATTAAGATCCTGGCGAGATTTCCGCCGCCGGCGCAGCTGAAATATTTCGTTCCGCTTTTTTTCCATTTGCTAATTCGGTTTATCTTTTCGGCCGCTGCGCGAAGATGGTAATTGTTTTTTACTGCGCGAGTTTACTTTTTTTTATGAATGGAAAAAAGTCATTTCGGTGATAGCGTGTAACATAAAGTGGTTGTATTCTGTTATAGACAGGTGTAATTGTTACTGGATTTTTAGATTTGAAAAAGCGTCGTCATTTTTTCTATATAATATTCGCCTTTTTTTAATTAACTTTTGGTAAAACAACGATGAAATATTTGTTTTAATAAAAGTCGGTAGTTCGATTTTCGGTACTTTTAATTGAAAGTTTATTATATAAAGATTTATCTATGAGGGCACTCCGAAAGGTAGGTGGGATTAAACTCGGAATGTCAGTTAAACTTTATTGTGTATTTTTCCGAGCGATATTGATGTACCGCAGATGCTCTTCTACACATATCCCGGACACTGTAGATCGGTCAATTTCCTCGTGGTCGTGGGAAAGAATGTTTTTTTTTCACTTTTTTTCAGAAATATCTGAAACAAGCGCGTCGAATGAGAGATCTGTAAAATTGAACAATATTGTAGGACAGAAACGACGCATACAAGTATAGAGTTGCATTGCGCTACAAATTCTCTGTCACATGCATTTTGCAGAAGCTTGAATTCCACGAGAAAAATTTCCGAACCGGCAAACGAACATGTTTTTTTTTCTTTGTGTAACACTGCCACGAACGAAAAAGCGTGAAATAACAAAGTTTACTTTGAGATTCGCTCTTCCGCGGCATCTGAAACATTTAAATTATTTCATTATCATTTTGTTTTTTACGCTCTTCCAATATTCATCCTTATTTTGTACAAAATTGCTTCCAAAATCAACATATCTGTATTTGACGTATAATATTATATAAAATTTGAAGAAAGAAGCTCCGATGTTTAAACATAAAATACACATGTATTACACAAACGTGATTGAATTTTTGTAGATTGGAAAGAATATGTAAATTACAAATTTTGTTTTACTTTTGAATAAATGATGTACACTGGTCAAAGGAAATATATTTACATTTTGAAATTACTTTACCTTATTAAACAATTCTGATATTTTTATTAATCCTATGAACAACTTTATTATATTCTTCTTTAAATCGGTTAAAAGGCAAATTACAAACTTTCAAAATTTATTTTATTCACGGTAATAAAAAATACTACATGATAATTATCAAATAATTTCCAGAAACATACAAGTATTGTATAAATATAATATAGTATTTTTATAATATACGTTATACTCGGAAAGAAATTCTTTTTATAAAATATGTCGATAAAAATTTAAAAGGGTCTTTATTATTGTAACAGATTCATAAGTCGACGTTTCAAAGCAATTAACAAGACCCCTTTCAGGTCTTACGTCAGAAATTATTAAACTTCATCTAAGTAAGGGCTTCTTAACTGTCCCAAAACGTCGACTAGTGAGCGTGTTACAATAATAAAGCCGCTTTCAAATTTTTAACAATTTGGTTCATTGAAAATCGATTCCCATCTACATAATCTGAATGTATACGAACCATAGAATGCTGTGAGAATTTTCAAACTGAAACACAAATGAAGAATACATGGGTGTTTATTCGATCTAAAGATATTCGATTGGAATGTTTTTGAAATTCTCCAATATAGAGAGCTAGTCGTATTAAGAGAAAGAACCGATGATATAGCAGTATTTCAAAACATTCCATTTGAATATCTTTCGGTCAACTCTACCTGTGTATGTATCTGTTTTTGTTTAAAGTAATAAACACTGAATTTAGCACCACCCGTTGTTATTAAAGAAAACAGCTTGTAATCCATTATTTGTTTTAGTTATTGATACATTGCTTCGCATTAATTTACTAAAATATAACCTATATTTTATTGTTCGTGTAATTAAAAATAGAAGATATATTTAAGGTAAATAAAATAGTAGATTTCTTTAAACCTGTTTAAAACATAAGAACCATTAGAATCAGAAACTACTAAATTTAAAATTTCAGAATCGTTTTTGCTAAATTTGCAAAATTATAAGCTTAAACCTTTACTTTTTTAAAAATATATAAAAATGTTTTATAGGTTTCTAAAGGTTTTTGACTTCCCAGTTAATATTTGAATTGTATCTTTAAATATTTGAAAAGCTAATGTACAAATTTAGTCTTTTACAGTGTAAAAAATCGTGCAATAGTGTAAAAAAGGGGTCACGATACAAACGTTCATTTAAAAAGCGAGCTCTTAAAATTTTAAAACAATCACTAGAAATTGCGATTTCAAGGATTTTAAATTTATAGTTCAAGAATTCGCGATTCCCAAATTCGCGGCTCAAAGTCATTCGACCAAACTGGTTTACGGATTATAGCTTTATCGATTAAGCCTCTACGATTTCGGATTTATCGACCCCCCTCGAAAAAAGCAAGCAGCAAGCACGCAACATCCGGAAAGCTCGGATCGGCGCGTGCCCAGCGGAAATCGTTTTAACTCTCGGCCCGTGGAAGCGTTAATAGCAGTTGCAGCAATCCGAGCCCCGCACTTACACGCTCGCCGCGCGCAATCATATGAACAGGCTAAATTGCGAACGAAAGTTCGCCGCGCGTAACGGCGCTGGTGCGGTCGATCGCGCGTCGATTCGGCCCCCGCCATCGGGCCGCCGCCGCTTAGGCTAATTTATAAAGCTGTGCGGCGCCAGGGCGTTAATCTTCCGGAAGTTTCCGAAGCGTATTCCCCTGCCTATACAGAGCCACCCTGCTGGCACCCCTCAGGATGTATACACGCGCGCGAAGCTGCTACAGCCAGCTCATATGCCGCTAACGCCGCTTAATTTATAACGCTTAAGCGCGCGAACTTTGCGAGGAGAAAAAAAATAAGCCCGGCTCGCGCGCCCGCTGCCAAATGACCTTTATTCCGCCCACGCGGGTAAATGAACGCGCGCCCATTGACGCGGCCTTACCTTTTTTAGCCTCATTAGGCGAGTGCCGCTGGGGGGGGGGGGAGGGATTGCGCGCGGGAGCGCCGATCAATCTTTTTAACGATCTTTGCCGCGCGCGATCCTTTTTCCATCCGCTGAGCCTGTATAATAGCAAATGCTAACTCGATTTTGCGCGGGCCGCTTTAAAGCTGACGACGCGGAAGGGAGAATTGGCCTTTTCGAGCGGAGGTTTACGTGACGGGCGCGCGGCGTGCTGGCTCCGAGGGGGGGAAAAGAATACGGCGAAAATTAAAGTGACTGATGACGGAGATGCCGAGGGAATCGCGATGATGTTTCGTCCCCGCTGGCACGCGCCGCAGGGTAATTTTTATCATTTTTCTCGGGCTTCCGAGATTAGCGGGAATATTGTGGCAATTTTTATAAGATGTTATTCTGTTTACGGTGGCTTTTTTGGGGGGAAGCGGCAGTTTCGGAGATGTCGGTTTTATGCTGAGTTTGTTAGGGATGATGACGTGATTTTTCTTTGATAATCTTTGCTAATGGTTTGAAGGAAATTTCAATTTACAGATTTCAATTTATAGATTGGGAATTTAAAATAAATATTGTCAAAATTTCATGAAATTATTGTGATTGGAAAGATGTAATATAATTTATTACAAAACAAACATACATTTACATTAGTTGTACAAATACCTGTTAAAAATATTAAGTATGAATATCTTTTTAATTAACAAATACAGGAATTTGAATCAATATAAAGTATTAACAGATAAAACGATATAAATTAAAAATAAATATAATTGTCGGAAATTCAAAGAATTTTTTAATTAAATAATACTATTTATTTTTGTTTGACAACAAACAGAAAAAGATTAACTCAGTTTTTTAAAAAAATTAAAAATATATAAAAATTTGTTAAGTAATTCTAGGACAAAATAGCTTAACTTTTATAAAGGTACGCACACGGGATGAATAGGATACATTACGCATACTGTGACTGTGCCGTGTAGGAATCCACTAAAGACGTGCGAGATTCGTAGAGAGGAAGTTCAGCGCTTTAAGTCATACTAAACTGCGAGACCGACTTTGGGATATTCCGAATGTTAAGTGCTTTGAAATTAAATGCGTGTTTTCTCAAACAATTAGAGTAGAATTGAGTTACTTCTTTTTATCTTTATCCTTTTATGCAGTCAGTTGATTTTACTGAATTTACGACTCTGTTTAATGGATTCATTTAATCAATTACAAAAAAGCAGCATCAAATAGCATAAATGTCACGTTCACTCTCTCTCTCTTTCTCATTTGCTCCCTCATTCGCTTACTCTGCTTTTTAGGCTCGTATCTGGCATTGATCGTGCTCTGATGCCTCTGAAAAATAACTTTCTAATAAAATAAAAATAAAATGGAATAAAACCAATTTACTTTATTTCATTTTTCAGATTATACTTATATAAGATAAATTTAAATAAATATTTGATATTAAAAAGAATTAACTGAAAATTAAAATTTTTGGATAATACTAACGAGGAAGATTTATTTATTTTAATTATTTTTTATGTGATATATACATTTACATTAAATTCTTATAATTGAATTGCATTTTATTCCCTCTAAAGTTGATCGATTAATTCGATCTACGAAGATGATAATTTCGAAATCATCTTATTTAAAATTTTTCATTTCACAAATAATTTTATTTTATAAATGTTTCATTAATTATGATGAACATAATCTTTTAAATTTTGGCTTTATGAAAATGTTTAGTTCTCTCTCATTGGGTGTTAATGAGCTAAAGTCATGTACTGATAAAAAGATGTGCTTTTCCTAGATGTAGATTAAAGAGTAAATTAGACTCTATCTATTAATTATTACTATTATTACTAGTTATTCATTATAATTACTACTAATTATTCGTTGCCATTTTACTCAAATTGGCAGCTCTTTATAGATGGAAAAGCCTCTTTTTCTGACAATTGGAATTGTTCATTTTTTAATTTTTTATGCACATGAATTATATGATAATTGGTAAAGAATCAGTGTGATCGGGAAGAATAAAAGACCATGGGACGCAGCAGCTTCCCTAATGGCAAGTTATTATTATTTCTATTATTTTTTATATTAACGCATAATAAAATCTATTGAATTTTTTAAAAGAATTAAATATATTTGAATATTTCTTTATTCCAAGCTCTTTCAATTACGAAGTTAAGACGATTGCAGATCAATTTCTCTGCAAAGATTCTATTTCTGCGGTAATGAGTAGTAGGATTACGGAGTATAGATTGCGGCACAAGAATTTCCGTTTCTACAGAATTAACTATATTAATTCTTGAATGAAGGAATATTTTCGTACGCCATTTAAATTAAATTTAACAAGCACAAATTATAACTCGCTCAATTTAAAGCTGTCTAAAAATAGCATTTTCAACTATATAAAATATGCAGCTAAATTAACCTTGAAGCTTTAATAAAACAAAAATTAACCGACTAAATTACCCGAGACAAACTTTCAACTATAATTAAACTTAACGCTTCAAACTCAACGAAAGCAGCGAATGTTTAATAATAATACCTGCCCAAAAAATATTTTTCAATCTCGTAAAAGCGACGAGCTAAAAAAATCTTGGCCACCGCGCGCCGGGCGTCCGTAAAAAATCACAAATTTAAAATTCAGTACGCTAAAAGGCTTTTCAGTCTACTGGGCTGGCCCGGCCACTCCGTGCGTTAAAATCAAAGTTATTACGCGCTCTGTACACGCGGATCGGCGCCGTTAAACATTCATCAGCAGAGAATACTAAAAAGAGCCACATAAAAAGTGTCCCGGCCAAATCTGTCTCACTGTATCCGTAAAACCGAGTAACTCACCCGTCGCGTTAAAAATATCAGCCACGATAAACACAAAGGGGGGCGAGTTTATATTTAATTTCGGTAAAAGGACGCGTGCACGCGTACGCGGAAAAATCTTAATTCGCTCGAGAGAATCGCGGAAGGATAAAGTGCGGCTGCTCGCGCGCTTCTTGCGACTTTTAATCGACGACTCAGCCTCTTTTCCTCTTCCTCTCCTACTTCTTCCTCTACTTTCTCTCCCGCTCGGGAGAATAACGTCGGACGACTGCAAGCGAGAGCGGGAGAGAAAAAACGAAGCCCGCGAAGTAACAGCGCTCTTTATTTAGGTCTTAATCCGACGCCTGGTAAAGCACCGCGCGAGCGAGCGAGCGAGCGAGAAGAAGAGAAAGTCGAGAGTGCCACTCGACAGGGATTAAAAGCGCGTCGTCCGAAAAAAAAGGCGAGAGGGTGAGGGAGTCGTCCTCGTCGACTTTATATATACACGCGTACGCGTATTATACGAGCTCAGTGGAGAAATGGATTGCGGCTCGCGGTATTTACCACAATAGCCGCGTAATTAACTCGGATTATGCGCCGCGTCGTCGCCTTCTTATCCTCGCGCGGCGTAAAAATGCGCGCGGCCCGCTGCTGCTTCTTCTTCGGCTTCTTCGTCCTTCTTCTTCTCTCTCCTGCGGCGGCTCTTTGCGAACAAAACCTCCTTTTAATTCCGGCCCCGCGCTTCTTCCTTTCTCCGTTATATCCTCCTTTTTTAGCCTGCGCTCGGCCACCTAACGGCCGAGCCATTTGCAAGCTTCTTTTCTTCTCGGCTGAGAGAGAGGGAGAGTCGAAAAAATGCGGCCTGGCCGCAGCAGCGCCGGGCTATAGGAATGCTTTTTGAGTGTCTAAGAGTAAATTGCTTAGGAGTCGTCGTTATATTGTTGCAGCGCAACTGCTTTTTAGAGGTGCGATACAGTTTGAGAGTGCGCATTCAGAATTACGTTGTTTTGAGCGCGAGGAGCGCGGAAAAGTTTTTGTTGGACTATTTCGGTATTTCCAGGCGACGATTTCTAAAGGCTCTTGATTGTTTAACTCGTTAGATGCATTTTCGAGAGGATTTTTTTTCCGGGTTTTATTGCGGGAAGCCGACTTTGTATTTGAATTGAGTATTTAAATAGTTGTAATTGTGTCCTTTGTAAAGTGTTAATGGTTGGCCTATTTAGAGCTGTTTGCGCTATTTGTTTTATTCGCTTATATTAATTTTCACTTTTTTCTCGTGCTTATAATTGTTACTAAGAATGAATACAAAATTTAATTTCTTATATAATGCGCCTATTTTATTTTGTACAAACCTGTATACTCCAATATCATTTAATACTATAAAAAATTTTCTCTTAAGCGTCCAAAATACGGCTCTAATAAGCAAAGATCACAAATTTTTAAATCTTTCACTATTGAAAATATATTGCTTGAAAATGCTTCTTACTTTTGATGCCACAGAAAATTATTGCTAAATCTCAGCTATTTGTTCCAAAGTTATACAGTGAAACGATTCAGAATAAAAGCTAAAATGAATCGACTGATAAAAAAAAATGATTCCATGCAATTTGGAATAAGTACAGAACCAAGAGTATTTCGTACATCGTAAATGGCTCCTCTTCTTATATATCGAGCGTGAAAAAGACCTGATAACGTTGCAATTGGTATCTTACAAAAAAGATTAGAAAAAATACATTGATTGAAAAGATGCAATTTGACTATTTATGGAATCATATGTTAACTTTTTCATTCAGGATTATTTTTGCATGAGAATTTAACAGTACATTATTTATATACATTATCTTTTTAACACTTCGTATATACAATATATCACGATATATGTAAAATTAAGGCACCACTGCCCTCTGCAATTACGCTTTATCTGCGTACAAAATTTTAACTCAAGATATCAAAACGGAAGAAAAATTTTTAATTAATTTGTCTAAAAATTTCAAGTTCAAAAATTTCCTTTAAATGTCATTCTTATGATGACTTGGAATTGACCTATAATGTTTTGGAATATTTTATTTTTTATTTAAAATTTTGCACGTAGATAGAGTGCATTATTATGGACGTTAATGACATCCTGGTTTTGTAAGTATGGTGATATATTTTTTCAATAGTAATTTTATTAAATCTCCTGAAATTCGTTCTGAAAAAAGTTTTTTGCTATATTTACCACAACACAAAGAATGTTAGAATTTTCAAACACAGTGTCCGCTTTAACATTTAATAGCACCTTTTCTTCTTTCGACACCAAGATTTTTCTGATTTGTGTAATGAAGGCAGTCCTAAATTTTGAAAGTAAAACGAAACGATAAGCGCAAAAATAGAATTTCAAGTATCACAGTGTCCCCGGCTAATTTTAATAAATGAAAATTATGCATGCGAGAGAGTGAGAGAGAGAGAGAGAAAGTACGTGCGTAGATAATCGCGTAAAGAGCTTACGCAGAACTGCAAAGTAAAATGAAGCGCGAAAGAGAGGAGAAAGAGGAAGAGGTAGATAGGGAGAGAGAAAGAAACAGAGCAAGAGAAAGAGAGGGAGAGAGAAAAAGAGGAGAAGAGAGGAGAACTGCGAGTGGCAAGTTTTATATATCATTCTCGGCTCCCCGGACCAGCGACAAATTCTTTTCCTCACTCGCAAAGTCCACCCTTGTTTTTCCTCTTTCTCGCGGGACTTTAAAAGGACTGCGGACGCGCACTGCGGCTCCTCTTTCTTTCTCTCTCTCTCTCTCTCTCTCTTCTTGCTTTTTATCTCTTATCCTTTCACTTTCGCCACTGTTCCCAGAGCACGAGAGAGCGAGAGAGAGCCTAGAGCGAAATTTAACAGGCTGAGCCTCCGACGTTTCCTATTGTTGCAATTGAAGTGCCCGCCGCGCGCCAGCTTTAAATCTCTACTTTTATGTCAACTTTATCGCAAGCTCGGCCGCTTGCGCCCCGCGGGCTCGGACACCGGGACTAGCTTATATACGCGAGCGTCAAGTGGACGCTGCGAGCCCGTGCTGTGAGATAATGATCGGGCGGTCCTGTGCTTTTTCGTTGAGCGTAAAAGGCAGCGACGGTTATGCGCGCTGCCTCTTCGAGCGTTTAATTATCTTGGCAAACCGGCCGAGCTTGCAGAAAGCGTGAATAGCAGATGATTTTATTTTAGTCGCTCTCCCGGCTCTTGTCTAATTGCGTTCGAAATTTATATTATAAGCTCGCTTAGTTTTTTCCACTCGTTTCTCTTTGTATATGTGTAATAAAGGTTATTTAATCTAAATGGATAATTATAGCCGTTTGAAAAGGACTATTCATAGGAACAAATGTTGAAACGAGTTATTTAAATTATTGCGTTGTTGTTTCTTTTATTGGCATAATTCAAAATACTGCTTTGTTAGAATATTCCGCGTATTCGGTAAAAACAAAGTTGACTGCCCCATTTCGCGACATATTGTTTTTAACACAATGAAAAGCTTTTCCAAATCCGAACTGTTTTCGTGTTTTGGAAAATTTTTATCCCGGCTTTCGTAATAAATCGTAACAATAAAGCAAAACTTTTCTGCGAATGAATATGAGCATGAAATAGGTTATACCGTTCCAATAATTCAGAATATTATTTTTCAATTGCTTTCTGTTAGTTATAAAAAATCTCACAGTTTCAAAATAAAAAAGTAGGAACAACCCCATCTATTCTATAAAAAGATAAAACAAACTTAGTCGAAACGCATAATATAAAAAAAAATCCAACCGCATCGAGAATCGACTTCACACCGAACGACCGTCAAGCGTAAAACCCAGCCGAGCCGCAAAGAAAATTCCCATACTCCCTCGCGAAGGCGGAGCAGCGGCAATGTCAATACAATCGTCACTATTCCGCGCAATTAACCGCTCGATATCGAAATCGAGGAAAAATGATAGGGGAGGGCCCTTGAAAAAAGGCGCGTGCGCCCGAGGCGCTCGGCGCAGCTATACGCGACGCGAAATATACAGCGACCGATGGCACGAAACTTTTTTCATCAAGGAAAGCGGCGCGTTACCTCGGAAGAAATATAGCTGCGAAAAAAAAGAACGAGAAAGAGAGTGAGAGGGAGAAGTGTATATGTATACGCTACACGCAATCCAGTAACCCGTGGCGTCGCCGAGGGAGAGAGCCGGCTGAATTTCACCTGCTGAAACGCGAGCTCGCCAAAAAGCCAAGACGCGCGGGCCACTTGGAGCGAATAAGAGACGGCTGTGCTGGGGAAAAATCATGTTTCGCTGAGTGCTACAAGCACTATGGCTGTTTCGCGTAAATAAAAAGCCAATCTACCGGGAGAATCGTTTCTCCTCGCGTATTACGGCCCGCTCTGTTAAGTTTTGACTTTTATATCTTCCAGAAATCAAGGATCGATGCATCGCTTTCAGAGGCAGCATATATATATAAAGAATAAAAACTGCGCGGCGTAGAGCGTGGAAGCAACAAAGCGAAAAGGAGCGCTCGAATTTCATAAGTATACACCCCCGGCCGAGCTCTCTATGGACTGGAAGCCTCGAAAAATCGCATTTTCCGCACCCAGGAGCGCGAATCACTTGCGGAAACGAAGCCCGGCCCAGGCCAGCAGCCTCCCCTCCCGCCTCCATAACAAGATCGACTTTTTCGTACACACAGTCGGCCGGTTATGTGTTGTATCGATTGATAGCCAACGCGCGCGCGGCAGCAGAGGATCTCTCGTCCGGCAGAGCGGTATTTTTCGCTCGCTGGGCTCGCGGGCGCACGGATTCCACTCCATTTCACGTGGCTGCTTCGGCCGTGAAAAGGAGCTGGAGCGCGAGAGCGCACAAAGAGAGAGGGAGAGAGGAAGAGCTGTGTACGTGATGCAGACGTAAAAAGAGAGAAAGGTATCTTCCTTCTCCCGAGCGACCTGGCCCCGTTGAAATAAATATTATAGGCTTGTTACGTATGAGGGTGGCTGAAGGGGTGGCAGCGGTCTATCGCTTACCCCCTATTGTGAGAGCCGAACGCGCATTAGGGTATATATCGAGCTTTTTGTGGAACGCCGCCGGCAGAGCGCAAAAAATGTATACGCTCGCAGACGGTCCCCTTTTTTCCAGTTTTAATGCTCTGTGTGTGTGTGTGTGTGTGTATACAGTTGGTGGGGGAGGGATTTTTCCAGAGAAAGAGAGAGACGTATTGTCGATTTCTTTGTTGCGCCTAAGTGGCCGATAGAGGAGAGGGATTTTTCGAAATTCGCCGAGCGAGATTGCTCCAAGTGGATTGATTTGGAGGATGACCTTTGAGCGAGATGGAGGAAGCGAGTTGGGAAATTCGAGAGCTGTAATACGATAGAGCTGGGGCTGAAAGAGTTGGAGTTTTAAACCTTGTTAGGCTGCGTTTTTCGGCAAAGTGGAGGTTAAGCTTCTTCTGTATACGAATTTAGATGACTTTTTTGTTAAGCGACGCAAGAGCTCGCGTTTTTTGGTCAACTTTCTTACTTATTGTTCATGAATAAGAGGCTAAACGAGTACGCGACGATTTGCAAACATTTGCTTAAGTACATACCGCTTTAGATTAGAATCTTAATTGCTTTGTACTGCGTGCTGAGTCTTATGACCTTTTTTTTATTTTTAAGGTTACGTTTTTCGAATTAGATGCTAGAGTCGACTTTTTGTAGAAGTAAAGTGGTAATGTAATCTATCTTTAGTTTTTAGTAAAAAATATTTTTTCAACCTTAATAATTTTTTCAATTTTATTATTAACAAATAAAACCAAAATTTTATCAACTATATAACAAACTTTTTGAGGGTTGCCAAAATCTTGTATTTTTAGAAGCATTTCTTGGAAAGAAGAAACGCCCCTTTCTTATTTTTGCCAAAACAAATAACAATGCCAGCATTTTTTATTTTTCCATCAAATATAGAACTGCCAAATATCTAGAGTAAAGCACAAACATCGTGATACGCAATTTTTTCTAGCACCCTTCGTATTTTATTAATAAAATAACTCATCATTAATTATCACAAATTTAATGTTTTAAAACGACTGTATCGATTACGATAATGCCTAAAAGAAAGAAAAACCCAATGAAGTATAAAAATCTAAAGCGCACAGCCAAAAAAACCCACACAATTCCGCCGAAAAAGCAAAGGCTACTCAGCCGAAATTTTCAATTAGCCCTCGCCGCCCAGCGAAACGTTTAATCTCCCAAGAAAAGTGGCATTATCCGTCCCATAAAGCCCGCTCAAGCCCGTCCTCTCGTCGTCCGCCCTCCCCCCGAAAAGACAAATACACAGCGATTCGGCGGGCGTAAGTGGCCCTATCGCACTCGTCCAAATGACGCCGTGGAAAAATCCGTCCTCGCTCTCTCTCCCAGCTCCGCCAGATAAAAATCACGAGCTCGGCCCGCCTGCACGCCTCAACCTTTCCCCTTCAAAACGACTCACGCATTCGTCTTCCTCGCCTTTTCGCCAGCATCTCACGTTCCTACGCGCCAGGCCTCGATCCTGGCCTTATTTTCAATTTTTCGCCTGGCGACCGCAGAGAGAAATAGCCCAGCATTAGGCGGGCTCGTGCGTTGCCGACTGTACACGTGTATACATATGCGGGCTTGGAGTGGAGCACGCCTCGCCGGAGATGCTCTGTAGGGCGAACGATGACTGCGCTTAATCTTTGAAAAGTTTTCGCCGCTCGGGCGGGAAGAAGAGGAAAAAAAATGAGCCCGCTGGAAGCGGGCTTTGTGTCTATGCGCGAATTGGATTGAATGCGTCGAGCCGGGAACAGGAATAGAGAAAGAGAGTGAAAAAGAGACAGCAGGGGGGGACGCGATTCGCGCGGATTATCGTTTGTGTGCAGCGCGCCGTAACTTGGCTTATCCAAGCCTGTCGCGGGCTTACTTGCACCTGCACTGATGTGGATTCGCTCGCGAGTTTAGGCGGCTAAAAGAGAGTGAACGAGAGGATGGGGGAGAGAAATCGAGTGGAGGCTGAAGTCTCTTCGCCGCTGCGAGAGTCGTTAAAAAGAGCAGGAGGAGCCGAACGAGGTATCGACTTTCATGCCGATTACCGGCTTTATCAAGCGCTCGTAATGCGCGTATATATTCCTTTGCAAAAAAAGGGGGGCGTGGAAAGAGAAGGAGAGATAAAGCAAAAAAGATACGTCGCGTTACGCCCTGTGAGAAAAGTTGAGCGTGCTTATGTGACGGGGCTGCTCTCAATGTTTCATAGAGCTTGGAATCTTTATTTTTCATGCCGGCGGGGTTGGTAGATGTCCCATTTTTCGCGAGCACAAGGGACGAGCTTCGCTCGCTTTGAGAGTCATTGAAACGTGAAGCTTAATGCCCGGATGTATTAACGATTTCTTTTCGGCAAATTTGACAGGTTTGGTGTGCGCCGGTTGGATGGAGCTGGGGACGGTGCTTTGCGAAAGATCGAAGGTGACATGGTTCTTTTTGGAAATTGGTTTTTCGGCGATTTGTGCTTTGGTGACCGGGTTTCGCTACTGAACTGGAACTAAAAATCTTATCTAGGTATTTGGTTCGATTGGCTGATCGAAATCATGCTATGACTGGGATTTTCCATGATTCTTGGAAAAGTGGAAGGAAAATAATAAAGGATTTTCAAAAATTTGTTGGATTATTAATTCGATGTAAAATTATGTTTATAGTTATGATAGTGTAGTGATAAACGAAACATTTATATGCATGCAAATGTTGAAAATTATTTAAAGTACGATTTGAAAATCTCTCTATAAAAATAAAATCTTGTTATTAATAATTTAATGACTATGGTATTATTACTATAATAATATTGGTTTGTAAATATTTATAATACTTTTTAACTTTCGTATATAATGAGTATCTTAAAATAAGTAAATTTTGCAAAGAAATGATGACAGAATATCCGGAAGCCACGTAAAACTCTGTGTGATCGGGCCAGAATAAAAGAAGTAGGTAGCAGTAAAATCACTTTATTTGAAATTTACAAAAATCATAACCTGAAAATCTTAATAAAACTGATATAATTAAATTTAGATAATTACATTAACGATATTATTTTGCATAAAACTACTGTAGTTAAATTATAGAATAATTGCAATTAAGATTTAGTGCTGCGAGGCGCGTTTTGAAAGCTTGCAAAGTTTAAACAACTTGCAAAGTTGAATGAGAAATACACATCAGTAAAAAAAAATTCATAGCGCTCGTATTTTCACATTTTTTAGGTCAGTTCTAAGTTAAAAACGTCTCTGAGCAAAGGACAAGTACATTTTTTACATAAAGTAATAAAAAAAGTTAAGATTAAAAAAAAATCTTGTAATATCCACGTAGAAAATGTAAAAATAAAAATTCAATATCGAGACAGATTAACAAATCTAGTGCACATAATTTTAATGAAGTCCATGCAGTAATTACAATTATAAAATGAATAAATTCAAAGAAGTTTAATCAAGTTTGATCACACCCGAATCTCGAGCACTCGATTCTCCATCCCCTTGAGATGATCAGAAGATTTTTCTTTCAATTATAGAACGCACGACACTAGAAACTCTCGCAAGTCGTTTGAACTTTCCCGGGGCTCGAAAATTTTCCGATTTAAAAAATGTTCTAATTGAAGGGAACTCACATCTCGTCATTATCGTAGCGCTTAGTCTCCTCATTAATAATTCCCGGTCTATTAAATCGCGGAGGAGCATAAAAGTGAAATAATTATCTCGGTTATGGAGTCGCGCTCGCGCGCCCCAGCCAGAATAATAAATCGCACTGCGGGAAAAAGCTTTCCCCGATCGAAGCACTTTGGCCTCTGCGGCCTCAAGAGCGAATCTGAGAATCATCGTCCTTTCAATTACGTGACGCGCGCGCGCGCGCTCCGGGGCTACCGAGTACACTCGACAAATCACGCATCGATGCCGCTACGGATCTTCTCTCTCTTGGAAAATGAGCTTCCATAATTTATGTCGGCAAAGAGAGGAGAGTGGATGCGGCTGCAGGCCCGAAACCATAATGGATGCGGATATATTTGGAATGTTTACTCGCTTGTCTGCGCCTTGGAAACGCAAATTCGAATCGGAATAGCGTCCTTCTTGTACGGCTGGCTTCTTTTTGTTTACCTTTCACCCGTGTGCATATTGCAGTCGAATTCAATCAGTCATTTTTTTTTTGCTCTTTTTTCGCGACTAACAGAGAGGCCGTGATTAATTGCGCGTTTTTAATTGAGAAACGATTCCCATCGTTTCGCGAGTGAAATTCATTCTGCGAAATGCGCTATGATTAATTGAAAAACGCTGTATGTACTTTTGGGATCAAAATGAATTTATGACTGCGCGAACGCTATGGGCACGATATGCAAAACGAAACAAAGCAGACCGTCTGATCTGTTTTTGCGGTTTTATTTATACTAAAGATAACTGGATTTAGTGAATAAATACGCTCTATCGTGAAGATGTAAAGGCATTAACGAAAATATATATTGCGTATTAAATTTTACATCAAAACGAGATTTAATTCGCATGCCATTCCTCGCGCAATATTTCACAGCATTCAAAACCATTTTCCGCATTTTTGTTGAAGGAATTTTTGTTTGTTTAATTCCGACAACTGGAAAATGATATCGATATTGGCCAATATTTTGCTAACACGGCTCAATGCACACCACAAATTATTATTATTTACTAAAGTTCTTCATATAAAAAACAAATCCATAATACATTTCATACCACGATTACATAACTCAGCAAAAATCCTTACCCCTTCGCAAATAACCAGCCTCTAAAACCCCAAACTGCTCAGACCGACTAATGCCGGTCGCGTACTCGCAAGAGCCGAAATTCTCTAAACCTTAATTATTCTAATTACAGTCATTACTTCTTTCCTTCGCCAATATCTTCCCTTGTTTCGAAAGCTCGCTCGTAAGAAAAGCTCGGGCCGCAATAAGAAAAAAAAAGCTCACCGCTTGTACACTTGTGCAATTGGTCGACCCGCTCACGTAGAGTCGCTCGCGGAACCGGAAATGATTCACGGCGAAAGTCAAGCCGCGCATGCGGTATAGCCGCCCCCGCTCCGCGCGGCGAGATCGAAAAGAAGCCGGGCAGAACGGAATCACGGCTCTTGTTTATAAATAATATTATGGGGATCGGAGAGTCGCTCTAGATTTTTCGATGCATGCCGTTGCCGTTTACGGGCTCGTTTTCGACCGCGGCTATATATGCGGCCAGATACGTGCGCGCGCTCCGAGAATTTTCGATTCGTCGCGGGGGAGTTTCGAGAGAGGAGCGTTATTTTAAGGATGTTTGCCTTGCGCAGTTGGTGCTAGTGCTCTCCGAGTGATTTTACATCGAGAATTCGGACCTGCGGGATTGTATGTATTTTCTTGGTAAGAGCTTTTTGGAAAACTGTTGTTGGGCCAGTGCTCGAAAAGATGAGATTGAAGTACATTGAATTCGGAATACTGTGTTTTTAGTGCAAGCTTTTAAGGGAAGAGCCTTTTTAAAATTATATTGTTGATGGGATATGTGAGATCTAAATCCGAAAGAGTGAAAAATCGCTTATTGTGCGAGGATGGGTTCCACTTATCACGTAAATGGAAGCTTCTGCACGTAGAATAAGTGATTTTTCACTCTTTTAGATTTGAATAATAGTATAGTGTAATATATAGCGTGATATTACATTGCCTCCTTTTTTCATTTGCTGTAATTATTATACAATTTTAACTTCCGTCTTAAGTTTCAACATTTAAAGAAAAGGCGAATTCAAAAGTTTCATACAAACTTTTACAACTTTTCTTTTAAAAGTTTACGACAATTTTAAATAATTAGTCTACTGACGAACTCAATTCACGATGTTTCTTAAAATTGTATACAATCTTAAGAAATGCTGTAACAAATTGAGTGGCATTCAAATTGAAATACATTTTTTATATTCTACAACTGAATAAAAAGGTTCTAGAAGTAGTCAGTGTTTTGTCATTAAAATTTCCATGAATTTGTCATTATAAACTTGAAAATTTCAGTACTTTTTAAAATTATATAAAATTCATTTATTTGGATAACCGAATGTTTCAGATTCTAATTTTTTATAAAATATATTTCATCAAATTATAATGTGAAAAATGTTAGTAAAAATATCTTATAATAAGAATGAAATAATACTACTTTATTTCAGGTATGATTTAGAGGATCTAGGGCACTTTTTAATACGTATACTGAAGAAACTTTATTCATCGTTATTCATGCGGCATAAGGCAGTTGGCCGAGTACATCGATCACTATGCTGCTGTTATAACATTAAGAAAATTTACAAAACATATTTGTCTAAAAAATAAACTTATATACGAAGATAGATTTTAGACATTTTATAAAACCAATTCAGAACATACCAATTTAGAATTAGCCATAAAAATATGCAGAAAATATGTACAGAATATGTATAAAATGTGTGTACTTTCATTCATTGCCAATGACTAGAAAATTTGAAAATCATAATCAATTTTATGAAACATTGCTATCTAAGAATAAAAAATTATATACGTAAACTTTTTGAATAAAATTGATAACATAAATTCATAAAATCTGAAGGAAATACAAAATTATGTATACAAATTTTTATAAAAATGTATAGAATACTTTTTAATTCTCAATCTTCATATTGGAAGCTACGGTGGCAGTCTGCAGCATTACCATTTTAAACCATAACGGAGATGACAAAGTTTAAAAGTTTTGAGCTTTGTGAAGTAATTTATGGTGAAGTGCCCTGCTACAAGTGTTCTAACACTTTTTTGTTAATCGATACCTGAAAAAATGGTAAAATTCAGAAAGTATAAAATCCTTTGATTACAATAAATTTTGTAATACCTTTTGGCAACGATAATTTTTAAAAGCTTACATTTAATTTCCCGTTTATTTACATAGAAACGTATAGAGTTTATATTATAGAGTTTTATAGTACACTAGATCGAAAAAGTGAAAAAAAACCCAGCATACTAAACCAGATAAAACTTAATAGCCCCATAACTTTATTTAAATTAATAATTAAATTCATACAAATATTTCATTAAACGAAAAGGCCCATAAAAACAAAGCAACCTCCCCTCCTCCCCAGCAGCCGCAAAATCCGCGCTCCCATCCAAACTTTCTTATAATCGTTATTCTTAAAACTTTAAATGAGCCCTGTAAAATTTCCCGACGAAATTCCGGCTTATAACGGCTCCTCGGCATACTCCCGAGACCGGCTCGTAAATATCGCGAGAGACGCAACAAGAAAGCTTCCCCCCCGGTATCTACTTATAAAACTGGCAAAGCCAAGATCCGCGCGTAAAACAGCCGCGGCTAAAAGGCGGTAATCTCTCTTTCGCCCTAAGATTGCCGCGCGCTGCTCGCACGTCCGATTTATCCGCTAGAGGGCGTGGGCTAATCCGCGGTCGGCGTGGCTCGTTTAGTTTTTCAACGGCTTCGACTCTATAGGCGTACAGTTAATGTGTAACGTGGTGCGAGCATTCTCGAAAGTTTGGAAGAAGAAACGTGTGAAAGAAGGTTCGTGCTAATAGCTTATATTTATAACCAAATTAGCATATGTTTATGGGAAAGCTTGCAGGTTTGGAGGCTCGATGCCACGAGCGCCTCAGAATATATTGATTAGTCTCTAAAATAAAAATGTGCTGACGAGTATGTATACGTATCAGTTGCGCGCAGGAATAATAAAATTGTTATCGATATTCGCGCTCTAACGGCAGAACATCAAGCTGGAATTTCAAGACGCCGGATTTAGTGGGACATCTCGCGAGAGTATATAGGCGAGTGCATAGCTATTCTGTACTTCGCGCGAAACGACAGTAGAAGCCAGATACACAGCTCGTTTTTCGTGCCGAAAAACAGGGCCTCGCTGCGGCTGGAATTGAGAAATAAAATATCGGGTCTTGCGCGCGCCTGGCTTTATCTTGCTGTGAGCGATAGGGAGCGAAGCTTTCGGTGAAAGTGTGTACAGCTATGCTGATTCGAGAGAGGAAGGGTCTGGAATTCTCACCGGAGGGGTTTCTGTACGCATTGATTCGTCACCGATGTTTGTCGATTCTTTCGGTTTGTCTTTCGTTGGGGAGTATGTCGAGAGTATTTATTCGCTTTCTTATCGTGAGTTTCGGTAGGCTCTAGTCGAGAATATATTTTGCGTGTTTTTGCTGCTAATGTACCTACAGAAAATGATAATGTATTTTTGTTTAGAAGTGGTTGGAAACAAGAAAGCAGTAATTATAAGGTTTATATTAATTTAGACTTGAGATCGATATTGAAATAATTAGTAATAATTATGAGAGCAAATAATAGCTATTGGCTATGGATGTTTACATAAAGGAAGATATGTTTATAAAAAATGTGCAGAATATTCAAATATGTTCAAGTATGAATAAATATAAGTAAATATGCAGCAACGTGCAAAAAATATGTAAAATGTCTATTTCGATATTTTACACATTTTTTATATCAACAATATATATTTTTTCTTTTATTTTTAGCTTACAGTAAAAATGTTTGAAAAATCACGAGATACCACATAGCTCAGTTGGTGTGAAAATAATGTAACGCCTAATAATAGAAAGTGATTAATTTTACCGTTATAATAAATCTGCGTGTCTTATTAAGAAAATATATTATTATTTATATTTATTTCCATATCATACTTTGTCACTTTATAACATTAATGAGCCAAGTTGTCAACCTTACGTAATCAATGTGTTTTTGTTTGCTCCATTGGAGCGTTGGACGCGGATGGTTCTTTATTAGGTCACTGACCAGAATCATTAATCATCGCATGAGACCAAGAGATGTTTCTAATGAAGATTGAGAGGTTGAGAAAATATTTTTTTTCTTTTATCAAGATTAAATATTTCTAGGTGATGAACTAAAAGACTATTTCCGATACATAAAATAATAACAATATTTTATTTAATGCATAAAATAAAATATTTAATTTTAAAACATACCTCTACTAATTAATAGAATAGAAAAAAATCTTAGCCGGTATCCATGAATTTTAATGGATAAAATACAGATAGCGTATATCGGAATGTAGAATATTTTCAAGCCCGCTTCATCCGTGGAATTAAAATATATACAAAAATTGTTGTTATCTAAATTGGCGAACCGAGGCAAACGTTATTCTTTCGCTTTCATAACGGCGAGCTTGAGTTTTTTACATTTTATTTTTTGCATGCCACGAAAAACGCGCCAATTTAAAAAGTTGCTCTTCTGTCAAATGATTTTTATTGAAAATTCCATAAATAACCCATCCATTCATTTAATTCTCACGCACCTATTATTTTAGACTCTCCAGGGCCATCAAAATACCACGTAAAATATCGCATTTCCCCAGCAAAACCATAAATCACGATCCAGCCAAAAAATCCCGCGCCTATTAAATTAAATTCCTCGGCCGGCTGAATCCGCTCACGCGAAACCGCGCACCTTCGAAAGCTCAGAGGTCGGCCCCTACGGTGGCTCGTTCAATTTCCTGCATCACCGAGATTTCGCCTTGGCTAGCTCCTCAAGTTCAGCTTCGCTGATTAGCCAGACGCTCGGGGCCGGCGCTAGCGCGCGCGCTAATGGCCAGCTAATCTTTACAGATCGAAGGAAGATAAAGGGTCGCTCGGACGTGAGGCTGCCGGGCCGACATCGCTCCCCTGTGTATCGTTGACTAAGACGGAAGGCGCGGACCGTCGCCGAACTTTCGCCCCGAAGGCGACAAGTTTATTTTATCGGCTTTTCTCTTCCCTTGCCCCGGCGCGTTAAATATGCAGCCCGTCAATAAGTAAACAGATTGTTTATCCTCTTTTTATGCGCGCTTTATAGCCGCGGCCTGCTCGAGCTTTTTAGTTTTTCATAATGCTTTAACGAAGCTTTATTGCGCGGTTCAGTGTAATGGATATAAGAGCATGCGTTGCTGGCTGGTTGGGTATTACACGCGGGCCAATTACTGTCCCTGTAAATGGATGGGTGTGAGCGCCCTTCTAAATACCGCTTTTTTACTAATCACTTGTAGGAATTATTGATGTAGAGTCCATTTCCGTTAATACGATTACTTTTTTCGTTTTTCATTTTTCGTTGCTGGTAGTATAACTAGCTATTATATCATCAAAACAGATTGGAAGTGATTGAAGGACCCTACGGGGCATTGATATCGTTATTATAAAAAAAATTTTTAAATCTGTAAACAAGTTACGTTTGTAATAAAAAGAGTTAATAACAAGAACCAAATAAATTTACGTTTATCCGACGCTTCCAAAACGGCAATACCCGAGGCGATTTATTAAGCTAAAAGTTTTATCTTAAAATCAGCGCTAATTGCCAACTTCCTCGCGAAACTCATTCCTCAGCGTAAAGAGTGAAAAATTATGCAGAACGAGCCAAACTAAGCTTGTTTACATTTCAATACGATTAATCCGCGCGAAGAAAAACAAAAGGCGAGAGCCACCCGCTTGCGCGCGAAAGAAAAATTCCGAGCTATATACGCCGCTACAGCAGCACTCGGACTGCCGAGGATTACTAAATCACAATGGAATGAGGAAAATTAATCTCATTGTTAAGACTCTAAGGCTTTCGGAATCAGTGAGTAATAGCGGCAATGCATAAGGATCAGCCTCCCAGCCAGCGAGTCCATATCGGCTGGACGCGAAAGTTCACTCAGCGCAAACTTTCATCTTCGCCGCTCGTGCGCGCGCGCCGCGAGTTCTTTTTTTTCTTTTTATTTCTTGGAATGAGCCCCGGAGCTTTGGGCGGCTCGCGAAATTGTATTCGCCTACGTTTTACGGGCATACGCGGGGGTGTCGCTCTTTTACGGCTGCGAGCGTCGGGAAATATTTCGACGCGCTGCTGCATTCGGCGTTGCATTATGCAAGTGGTAGATGCAAGGAGGAAGCGCTACGGTTTCACAATGAAAAGTGTGCTGGGGAATGGAGAATCTTGATCGATGGATGGCTGCAAGTTTGGTGACGAATAGGAAGATATTTGTCTTTTTTTCTTTTTAAAATAAAGTTGAGGGATAGTAAAGATTGGGGAATTAAGTTATTTTTGTGGGATTTTATTGTGTAGTTTCACATGGAAAAATAACTGCTGGATAATATATATTTAGAAAATATATTGTTGAGTAAGACATACCTTTGAAATAATTAGAATTTAAATTTCTATAGAAGCCCTTTGTTTTAGACATTGTTTAATTTAATTAATTTTCTCAGTAAAACATATCATCAAAAGCTATGTATTATATTAATGAAGTCTTCAAAAATACACATTTCATACATTCCACTGTAATAAATAATTACTACGCATTTCCGCAATATCTACCTCTTCCCTTCATTCTCTCTCTCACACATACATCCACCCGCGCTCACACAAAGATGAGGGACGAGCCGCTTATAATGATTTCTTGTCTATTCTCTCCAATATAATTCCAAGCAAGCAGCACGAGCCAGTACTTCTCTGAAGTTGGCATAACACTTTTCTCTAGTCGTAAAAGTACTATTATCAAAATATTTGCCATTTTTTATCCGTTAATTATCCGTTATTGATTATAAATAAAAAAAATGAAACAATAGATATTACCGTTCTTTAACGGATAAAAAACGGCAAATTCCTGTGCTGGTCCGAAAGTCATAGCATTATTTCATCATTGTTTTTCAGAGTGTGTACTGCTAACTTCCAGTGAAGTCGGCAGTACACATGGTTTTTTTTTTTAAATATTGCAACTGCAAAATTCCTACTTTAACGAATAGTACACATGGTTTTTTTTTTTAAATATTGCAACTGCAAAATTCCTACTTTAACGAATAAGTAACGGATAAAAAACGGCAAATTCCTGTGAAGGTCCGAAGGTCGCAGCATCATTACGTCACTGTTTTTCAGAGTATGTACTGCTAACTTCCAGTGAAGTTGGCAGTACACATGGTTTTTTTTTTACATATTGCAACGGCAAATTTTGATAATAGTACGTTTACGATTAGAGAAAAGTGTTATGCCAACTTCAGAGAAGTCGAGCCAGCATCTCCTATCCCACGTAGCCGTTTTCTCTCACTCACGGGCCGAATTTTTCCGCGTCGCCGGCCACGCGAGTCATCCCTCAGTCGGTCGCACCCACTGGCACACATTTTCCTATCCCGGTCAAGTTTCGCCGCGCCCCCGGCCAGGCTCGAAAAGGAAGCCGGATTTATCTGACCGGAAATGATTCCATTATCACGCGAAATAGGTTTATATTTCGAGGCGCGGCCGCCGCGCACCAGAGAGAAAGAGACACGCGCACACACACGAGCTCGGGACTGCCGAATATAAGGCATGAAACATGACCGGCCGGCCGCATATAATAGCTACGCATACGCGAGAGCGCGAGGCCATAAAATATACACCTATACGCACGGGCTGTGTGCTTTGCCCGCTAATCTGGTAATTTATGTGATTGTAATAACTTTTCCTTTGCGCGGCCGCCGCGCGCTCGGCTGATGAGCTCGATGGGATTTCCTCACTGTCAGCCGGTGGAAAGAAAGAAAAAAAAAGAGGCCCGCTTTGTGACGACGCGCGCTGCGAGATTACCCGCGCTTTATCTGCGCGCGAGTATGCGGCTCTCTGTGTGTGGCTGTGTGTGGGAGAGCGGGGACGAATGTATTTTCTTATCTTTCGAGTTGAGGGATATTTATGGCCGGGTTTATGGGGAAGGATGCGATGCATTATTCAGGCTGCATATTCCGCGGATTTATATTTATGAATCATGACGATTGTTAACAGGCGAGATAAGACGGGATCTTAATTATGATGTTGACATACGCCCCCGGCAACTGTTGTGTGTACGCGCGGTCCCTCTATATTAATTTAGTGGTAATTGTTTTTTACGATACGAAAGCGTAGAATGAGCGCGTCGTTAATATTACTGCGGAATAATGGAAAATGTTGCCGTTATAACTTTATTGGATATAGACGCACGAGAAATTTCCTCGAAACTCTCGCAGCAACTCGGCGCGCAACCGCAATTAATACTGCTATAATGACGCAGCCACTTTAATCAGTATCGCTTTTTGGCCCGCGCGCCGCAACAAAGGAACCCGACTATATCTCCAACTGATAAAACTCGAGGCCGAAACTATTCCCAGCCGGGGCAGCATTTCGCTAAATTAGCGGTTGATTTTCTTTAATGAACCGCGAAAATTAGACACGCGTATAGACTCCGGAAACTCGAACTGGGGAGCTGGAGCTTCCAGGCGCCACAAAAGCCGCCAGCCAAGTGCAGATTGAAGCAGCAGCAGCGGGAGGAGCAGCCGCTGCCGCGGATCAGCCTGCAGTAGTATAGCAACAAATTAACTTAGTTTTACCAGGGTACTCCTCGCCCGGGTGCGATACATTCTACACCTGACAAACAGGCGGCTGCGCGGGCTTGTGTAAGCCCGCGTGCTATTAGTAGTTTCTCGGACGTCGTGTCTTGATCTTGCGCCGATGGAGGCGTGCTTGCGCGCGCGCGCGCGAGCGGCCAAAGTCTACTTAGTAATTAAACTCCGCTGTGACGAGGCCCTCTCGAAAGAGCCGAGAGCGCCTTGGGAGCTGCTGCTGCTGCTGCTGCTGCCGTTGCAATTTAATACACGCCCCTCCGCGCGCGCAAGCGCGAAAATGAAATTACGCACAGTGCAGAGCGCGCGGGAACAGAGCTTTAATTAAACCGATATTACCGACCGGCCGCAACTCGACTCGCGTGTATATGTATATATATATATATGTATAATGCGCGGGCAGTAGCGGAAGCGTTTAGCAAAAAGCGGAGTGGGCTAGCCGAAAATGAGGGAGAATCTCGGCGGCCGTTCTTCTTGTTCTCGCGCGAGCCAGCGGCTGAGAGTGCGAGCTTTTATCAAAGGAAGTGCGCCAGCGGCGCTGCTGCCACGCTTAAGCCTCGCGAGTGGTTTTATGAGGGGGTGGAAGGGGAGCCGGGCTTTTCGCGAGGTATTACCGGCAGCGCGCGAAAGAAAAATATATTATTATCGTAGTTAGTGATTTTCTGGGTGTGAGGGGGGAGCTTGCGGGAGGATGAGAGATTGTTGACTTTATGGCACGGCCAGTTTTGCGCGCGAGAGGAGAGAGCTTTTTTTTGCTTTTGCTGGAGAGCTTTGTTTTGATGAACGGTGAGTGGCTTCGGGGAATTTTATGTTTTTTTTTTTTTTGTTTATCGGAGTGATGATAGTGTGACGGAAGTAGGTGAGGCGGTGTAGTTTAAGAGTGGCGTTTTGTCAGTGAGAGGACTCTTTTAGCATTACATGTTTGGAAGAAAAAGTAGGGGATATGTCAAGGTCGGCTTTTCAGAGTGATACCTTCTTATTTTTGTAGTTACTGATACTAACAGTTATATCTTTTGTTTCTTAACGGTCAGGACTTTGAGCTTGTTGGCCGTTAAAATACTCGATAGTTGAAGGACATTAGCTTTTGAAAAGTGAATATTTTTAACAAGAATGTTTTATAGTATACCTGAAATTCTACGGCTTTCCGGTCTGTAGTTATTTTTATTTGAGTAAAAGGGCTTGGGCTTGTTGTTCACATAATACATGCATTGTGCTTTTATTTTTTGTATTTTTTCTTATTTTTTGTTATATTATTACTTTTTCCTTTATATTTTTTTTAATTGACAGATAAGCTATTTAAATAGTAATTTTCATGATATTATTAGTTTTACATTTTTCAGTAATATGTTGCATTCAAATAATATACATGAAAATTATTTATGCAACAGAATTTAAAAAATTACAGTATACACTTTTGAATCTATCTGCATTTCTTTGATTCATTCAAAGATGTATTTTATAAATTCCCGCTGCCAAACAGAATTCGAAGTCAAAAAGTAGAGGTGTCTGCGAACTGCAAAAAGCTATTTGCGTTTCACATAAAAGTCGTAAAAGAAATTTTGCATAAATTGTCTGACTGGAAGTATGATTTTTCTGGGAATGTTAAACTTTTATATAAAATTTTATTTTCCCGTTTGACGAAAATTTAATATTTGATGTTTGAGTTGATACAACAAATTTAGTGAATTTTTAAGCTTTATTAAAATATCCTCGTCAAGAGGCATTGAAAATAAAATAAAAATACTCCTGAATTATAACATATTTTATATGAACAGTAAATTTAAAAGAGCCAAAAGCAGCATAAACTCTGAATCGATATAGTTGGCCTCATGGATGACAGCATTTATCGTTCCGGCCTAGCATGCATAGTTTTCACGTAATTGACGAATCCTCTTCGTCGAAGTAATTCTGAGTACTTCGATCTTCCTTAATATTTCGCCGAGATAGAGGAGGTATTCAGGCCAATCGAATTACGAACTTTGAACAGAAGTTTTGATTAACGTTTCGGTTCTGCATAATTAATTTCGTCGATCATTGTGATGTAACAAAGTGAACTAGTCAAGTGGGGTACAATAGAATCTTTCTAATAAATGATGCAAATTAATTGATCTTGGCGCGCACTTTATTTTTTTATCGGTAGATTTATGTCAAAATTTATTGTTATAGTTATTGTTTGGTTATAAATAACAATGCTATTATGAATAATAGTTATACAATTATACCAATAACACCAATCGATTAATTAAATTTCTATTATTTTTTATTGCGATTGTTTGAAAAATATGAAAAACCTTTAGATCAATATTTTCATACAAGAGAAATTAAAAATGAATAATAAAAGTTATTTTTTTGTAATTTTTTATACTATATGGCTTATATTATAACTGTTTCTGTGAAACAATGCGTGGTTTGAAAAAAAATAATAATTTAAAATTATGTTTTTGCTTTTATTAAATAGTGTCTGAGAAACGAAAACCCATGTTTAAAAATTTAATACCTAACAAAATGAATTTCCTTATTATTTATAAGGATTTATACTATCATGTTCTTTGTTGTAATTTAAAAAAACATTCCAAACAAGCAAAAGTTAAAATAACACAAGTTTTCAAAACAATTCGAAAATTTATGTTTCATATCTCGATAACAAAGAATAGTTGGACTAGGTAAGACAATAAATTGTACTTTTTCAATTTCCCTCGAGAGTAATAGGATCAAAAACATTTTGTATTACCTTTTTTTGTTTATATACCTATGTAGAGCACACGAACACTTACATTTATTAATTTAAATATATAATATTAAACAAATAACAGTAATTCTTCAATACTCTTAAGTTACAGAGATTATACTTTTCAATATAATAATTAATCACCGAAAACATAAAATAATACTAATTAAAAATACCTCATTATAAACCGTTAACGCACTCATTAATCAAACCCTTCATACCAAACCTATTAACTCACAAATGCAAATTACCCCACCGAAATCCGCTTTCCAATCAACACATAAGCCGATCATCAAACGCACTCATAACAGCGCCACGCACTTACACCTTTTATCATCCGCAAATCAGTTAATGACTTCACAACCGATTCGAGCCTACTCCCATATACGAAAGAAAAAATAACTCGCCTAAAGGGCCTAAAAGGGCTTATCCAGCCTATATACCGCGAAATTAGCGCGTCATAGAGAAGGCGTATATGGCTCTCTTGGTCCTGGAAGGCATCTTTCTCGTCACCCCGCGCGCGCGCGCTGCCGGCACCGTAAATGAAACGAGGGCAATTTCGCGCTCGTATACACAGTGGCGCGCGACGAGGCAAGCTAATTTGTCGGCCTCGAGGAAAAAGCCAGCCGGAGCGAAAAAAAAAAAAAGAACAAGTGAGAGCCGACGAATTCTCGGGTAGGAGAGAAAAAAGGAGACGGACGTAGAGAGGAAGAGAGGAAAATGCAAAGGCCTCCTTTATTAATGGGACAGTTGAACGAGGCGGGGCTTTGTGTGTCAGTGGTGTCTTCTCGGGGATGCGGATTGACGAAAGTTTTTCAAAATTCAAAGGTAATTGGGCGATTAATGAGCGACTGGGCGGTAAAGTACTGTGATTACGCGGATGGGGCATTAGAAGAAGTAAATCTAAACTTTTTTCGTGAGATCTTATACTGGGAAAATTTGTTTTGACAAAATGCTGTTAATACGTGCACTATTATGCTGGGATAAATGTCTTGTTTACTTCAAAGGATGTTTTATCTTAATTTTTGTCTAACCAGAGCCATTATATTTCAGCTGAAGCTGAGTGTAGCTGCATTTAATTTTCCCTTTAAAGCTTCTATTCGGAGCTGGATTATTTTTCAGCGCATCACTTTCTTTCAAACAAAAGAGCTAAGAGTGCGGCTTTTCTTCCATTTTGCTGAAAATTAACAACACCAAAATTTATTTAAGCAATGAACAGAAAATTTAATTTCTTAAAAAAAGTAAAACATCATCTTTACTCCGGCCGACTCTAATAAATCGTAAAACGCGATTAAAACGTATACAGACGCTACTCTGCATTTCCGCAAAATAACTCAGGTAGCTGCCAAACGAATTCTGTATCGAATTTAGTTCGGCTCTATCGGAAAGTCAGCCCTTCAATGGCATTGTTCGCTGTTTGAAAAATATTTTCCACGCACGACGAGCGCTCAAAAAGCAGCAAAATAAAAGGTCACCCGTTGTTTCTTCCCATTTTTTCCCCTTTTTTTCCTAAAGAAACAATTGCCCGAGTAGCACAATAAAAATATTGTTACCGTCAAAGCTCGCATGCCGAAAGTTCGCTCGCTCCAGCGACTTCCTGCCTGAAATTCCGTGTAAGCGAACCCATAGCGCGCGCTCGGCTCACAAAATTAAAAGGCAGCAGAGACACTCGAGAGAAGAATGGGCCTCGCGATGGCTCGCGTTCCTTTTTTTTTCGCGCGAAAATTAAGACCTCTCGTCGTTCCTCTTTGTTCCTTCCAGCGGGAATATGCGTGTACACGTGCCCGACGCGCGGCGCCGAGTTATAAACGATCCTCGCGCCGGGCGTTTTATTTTGTCCGGCGCGTTATGTACCTGGGGGAGAAATAGCGACGCTGATTAATGGAGGATTCCATGCAAACGCGCGGCCGCGCGTTCGGCAGCGAGCTCAGCAGCGCGACAATTCATTACGTAAGGGAGACTCGTAATTCAACGCCCCAAGGCCCATCTTTCCCCCGTCGCGCGGCTTCTTCGCTGCGCCCTTCTTTTCTTATAGTGCGCGCGTAGCGCGAGCTTTTCTTTTTCGTTAATTTTTTTGTCTCCCTTTTTTTTTTATTCTCGCGAGTCTAATACGCGCGCAAATTGACCTTTTCTTTCGGAGAATTGCCGGGCAATAATTTATGAGCGCGGGGCCGTCGCTGCTTTTATTTTAAAATTATACAAACTACGGCGCTTTTTCCGGGGCAGGAGCTTTTCTTTTCCATTTTTCCCCAGTCTCTTTCACTTGTGTTTGCCTTTTTTCCTCTCCCCCCACCCGCCCGGAGATATAGCGATCCAGCCCTCCGCGCTTTAGAGCGCATTTGAATGGATTACCTCGGCCATGAGGAAGAGGGAGGATCACTCGGTGGGAGTAGTTTTCAATTTGCACTTCTGCCATTCAGCCGCCCGGCCCCGGAAATAAAATTTTAAATCGCAAAACCAAAGTTATTATAATGCTCAAAGATGTAATTAATGGTATTTCGCGGAAATTTCAGGCAGCTCGCAAATAAGTAGAGCAGACCGAATCCCAGCCCCAGCGCCGCATTAAATCCGCGCTTTCACAACAACAATCCACAACGCCAAGCGGGAAATTTCAATTTTTCCTTGTCTCTGGGAAATCTGCTAAGATTCAGCCTTCCACGATGAGATCTTACGTCGGAGTAATAACGCTCTACAGAGTCTTGCGGTAACTTAAAATCGACAACATCGTAGAGAGAAAGGGAGAAAGAGAAAGAGAGAGAGAGAGAGAGGTAGAGTACGCCGCCGCAAGCTGCGGGGTCGTTTGTCTGACGTAATGTAAACTGAACTACTGCAGCGGGCGCGCGCGCACGCTGCAATGCCACTTCCCTTATCGTGCAAAGCCGCGCGCGCATCAAGTGTGAATCCGCTAAGTAATGCCGTGTTATTGCATCGCCGAGCTCGCCTGCCTGGGCGCGTACGCTCCCCGATTACGCGGCTCTGCGTAAAGACGCGGGATTGTTGATCGGAGTTGGCGGGGATTTTCCTGGGGCGGAGTAATTTGTTGGGATTTGAATTTGTATTTTTCTTTTTTAAATTATTAATGTTGGTGGTGGGATGGGTGGGGCGTTAGAGGTAGAGCTTGTGTGATTGTGATGGGAAGTGTTTTTTGGCGGATATAAATTTTATCTGGAGTAAGGTAGTTTGAGGGTACTTGAAAAATTGGGAAAAATGGTGGAGTAATATTTACGAACTTTAATAGTGTATTATGTACCAGCGGTGTAAAAAAGCTCACTAGCCCATGATGCACACTATATTTTTTGTAGCTCATATATTGATTTTTGCGTTTTTTGATATATTTAAAAAAGAAAATTTTGTTTATTCTTTGTCTAGTTCGACAAGCTAGGTTCGATTTTTCTTATTAATTTAAATGATCCTATTACTACAAGGTATATAATTACAAAAAAATTATTAATTTAAGAAAATATCTGTGATTTTTGATCTCACAATTTGTGACAGATGATGAATTTCTCCGAACTGAGTTCAAGTAGTAATTGCACTCATTTGTCAAATTAATAAAAGGGCCTTATTCAAACAGTATAATGAAAATTACATTAATTAATCACCTAATAATACAAACTGTTGTATAATATTGATTAAAAAAAATATTTTATCAGTTTTATTTACTTTCTCAATTCAAACTTCCGATATTGAATAAATTCAGCGCAAGCGCCCAGCTTTCATCCAAACCAACCACCGGTATTGAAAAGTCCTCGTCAGTAGAAAAAAAAAAATTAAGCGAAAACATTTGTGCAGCATCTTGGAAGGAACCTCGAGAGAGAGAGAGAGAGAGAGAGAGCCTCGGAAACTCGGCGCCATTTGGCATCGGCAGAGTCGCGCGTAAATAATAAAAAAGCAAGCCCGCAGCGGCGCAAGCTTTGCGCGGGGCTATTCAAATTTTACTTCGAAATCCGCTTATTCCGCGTCGTCCATCAAGATCACATACAGCCGACTGAAAGCAGCATCCATACCTCTAGCACCGCTCTCTAAGAATTTCCCCTCCTCCCCCTTGCGCGTAATGTAGAGAAAAACTTTTTTTTCTCTCCCCCGATCGGTTTTGCCGTAAAGGATCATGAGTGCCGCGTCGAAAGCTCGCGTCCATTCGGAGGTCGGGCGCGCGCATTACGGCATATATAAGGAAACAGGCGAGCCAGTGCGCAAATGAAAAGCTGAGGGGCCCCTCGTAACGAGTGGTAGTAGCTTTATACGCGCGAGATCTGCTTATACGGGCAGAGAGATATATACGGCGATATGCACTTGAGCGCAGGCCGGACGATAAAGCGAGCTCACGCATCTTTCGTAGATGAGAGAGAAAGAGAGAGAGAGAGAGAGAGAGAAAGCCCAGTTTTATCGGGAGCAGTGAAAGGACGGTTCTTGAGGATTTTAGTGACGGGAGAGAAGCTGGGGATGCACTTTGCTTTTACGTCTGCGTTGTTTGTGCGCGCTCTCTCGGTGGCAGGGGTGGAATTTTAAAAATTGCGCTCGGGCAGCTATGTATTTGATGCGTGTCTATCGAGTGTTCCTTTCGTGCCTGGATTCAATTACGGTACAAGATTTAGTTTATTGTTTGGAGAAGCCATAAGCCATTTCGGATCTTGGATTTCATTAGGGAGGATGATTTGAATTGATGAGCGAATGTTAAATATTGAGCATAGAATCGGAAGTTAATTTACAATGTAAAATTAAATCAAGGGCGACTAATTACAATTAGTTGAAAAAGAGAACTTCGATTATAAACTTGAAAGCTATTTGGCTTTTATAACGTATTACATTGTAAAATCATAATTTATATGACTTTCTGATAATTATTCTAATTCAAATAATTTTAATTTCGCGTTGATCAATTTGATTTATTGAAATGTTTCTTTTAATGAAATTTTATATCATCATTCAAGCATATCCGGCCATACGTGTGGAATTAAAATTAATTAATTAAAAATCATTTAGAGGCTCGTTATTAAAGATTGCTATATCTTTTTTAATTTAATAAATTTTATTATATTAAAATTTGAAGTAGATAATTTTAAAGATCTAATCTTTACCTTTTTGTAGAAATAATCTAAAAATTCTGATATTTTGTTCGGCATAAAAAACCTTAACTCACGACTCTACCACATTTCCCATTTACTCTGTAATACCGAAACAGCTGAAATTTTCCGCACTGCCGCAAAGCCAACCCGGCTTATATAACCAACTTGTAACTATTTTTTCCACTCATCGCTCAGCGCCTCCCCCAACTTCTTCCATTCTCGTTTAGCTGTGCGTTGGCGCATTAACAAAACTTCGGCAATCGGAATTTCGCGGGCTATGCACGCCATACTTCAACAGAGTGAAACTGCATCAGCGCGCGAGAAAAAGGTTCGCTTACGCGCGGCAATCGAACACCATCTCCACTTTCTCTGTTTTGCCCCTCGCTCAAGTGTCAAAGCAATACGCGCGCAAACTAACGCTGCAGCTGGGGTTGCGGCGAAAGCAAATACCGGCTGTTGAAGTGTCGGTTTCGACTTCAAACTGATCAAATATGAGCTTTTATTTATTTTTTGTTTTAATTTTTTTTTAAGTTTTACTTTTTCACTGAAGAGTTTTTTGCTACCGGAAAACGAGAGGTGTAGCAAGCTCTAACTTTGGGAGCTCCGGTGTGCAGGGTTTATTATGTTATAAAAATTTATAAGAACTTTTAGGAACAATTAATTTGTTTTTATTTTGTTTTACTTATACGATGATACTTACAATCAATAAAGCATTTGATAAAAAGAATGGTTAAACATTTTATTTGATTACTTCTCGGATTACTGAGAAAGAACAATTTTTAATTCTTATAAATATATAAAGAAAAAATCTTTGTAGATGGAGATAAATGGTTTAATAATAACTGCAAAGGATATTTTGCTAAATAATAGCAATAATATTCTATTAAAGCAGCAAAAAATTGTAATTGCATCTGAATATAAAAAATTTGTTATCTAATAGGTGTAAGAAAAAAAGAATAACTAAATTCATACATTATTTTTTCATCATTTTGTTAGCAAAATTCTTTTGCTGCTAAGACAATATTTTTCGGAAATCAAATTCGCAATTTTCACGTTACTTTTTTAAAGACATTTTCGCTTTTCCAACAATATTTTTACTTCGTGCAGTTTTTATATAAAATCATTAAAAGGTAGAAATCTAAATTAAACTAGACTAGAAAGTGAACGTAAAGAGTGCTGCGTGCTAAGAAAGTTGAATGACATAAGACATCAATGAAATAGAAAATTTTTCAGTTCCTCTAAGTATCTTCAGAAGATTTAAACAAAACTATTATAAATTATAGTAAATGTATCTATTTTTGCAAAATAAATTCGTAAAATTATAAGTAGGTATATTTTTAATCTCTAAAATTTAGTTTCTGTACGTATAATAACTATTCTTTCTTAAATCAATTAAATATAATTTCTATCCTTCCATATAACCGAATTTAAGCAAAACACCAAGCCGTTCTATAGACTGCTTCCAAATTCTTTTACAAAAAAAAGATTTTATAAAAAAATGTGCACTTTATTGCTGAATGTTTATATTCCTATAATCTAAATGTCTAAATAGATTACTTCTCTTATTTTTTTATTTGTTTATGTTAATAAATGTAACTCTAGTAATCATAATCTCCGGCTGATCTCGTTCACTTCATAAAATATCTATCACCGAGTATCGTTACCAAAATAATTCGGTCGCCGATTGGCTTTTGTATTTATAATTGCCTTGATTTTGTTTGCTGTTAATATTTGTGGTTTATCAAAATCATGAAAATATGTACAGAATTGTATAGCGTGCTTGATATACTAGTTTGTTATAAAATATCCATGAAATAGCTTTGTTATCAAATAAATTGGCTTCTGATTGGCTATCATAATTTTGATTGCCCTGATTTTGTTTATCACTAAAATTTGAGAATTGTTTATCATAATTATGAAAATATATGTAGGCAGGATGTGCTAGTTTTAGTAAATGATGTACCGAATGGTGTACAAATCAGTCCCATTAAAAATATCCATGCCAATCTAACCAATTCATAAAGACCTTCAGTATTCGATTATTCTATTATTATATATAAAGAAGAGTTGCCCTTATTATAGACAGCTATAACAACTGTAATTTCCGACGTTGAGAAAAATTTTAAAAAAGTACAGGCGAACCAAAATTCTTATTTATTTATACTGTTTTCACACAATTTTTTTAAGTATAGTCTTTACTAAAATTATTGTATATAATTTTACAAAGAGTGATATCTATAAGATTTTGAAGAACGAGAAGCTTAATAGAAGTTGCATATCGATCGATACGAAAGGTCAATCAAACGTCATTTTGTACACTTAAACAAGATTGACATTCATCGTAACTTATTCTGATAGACTGCCATCATAGATTGGTATATGGTGTACTAAATTAATACGACTGCATCTGCTACAGCGAGTGATGAAGCTCGCATAACACAGTCAATCCTGAATTGAAGCTGATCGAATATCTGTATATTTGGACAAGTGTAAATCAGATTTTAATGAAACTTAGACATTCGCAATTCTTTTCGTATTCTTATATATGTAAAAATAAAATAGAATAGATTTAATACACGCATTTTCGAATTTAATATTAAACTAAATTACACAGTCTACCGAATGACCTTCGGTTGAAGTGACTAAACTTCCACTATAACCCTAAATCAGCGGTCAACGAAAACCCAGTGTTAATTATCGAGCCTTTCCACCATTAACATCAATGTCCTCTTAATTGAGTAAATTACGCACCTACTTAACGCAACTCCGCAAAGAAACCATCTAAACTTGAGAGATAAATTGTCGAAATGCCCAAGGAAACTTTAAAAGAGCCGGGCATTATAGCTGGTACAAGTCGTTTACACGATAAACGCCAGTCGTCTCTGTCAGGGCCACTTAATTGTCGATCGCTGTGCGGCAAAGCAACTTTATTTACAACCCTCGGCCAAACTATAATAATCTTTTTAACAGCTAATCATAGCACAGATTGTCGGAACGTTAACTCAGCCGGCTGTTTACCGAGACAAACGACTTCACCAACAAAATTTTCCCCTCAACAAGAAGTTTCCACCTTCACCCGATTCTCCCCCCCCCCTTCCTTCCTCCCTCCACCAGTGCTGCGGCGCGCGGCTGGAACAAAGCATCAACGGTAACCGCCGCGTCAATCTCGCGCGCTCCAAGCCTCTCCCGGTTTTCCAAGCTCGGCCGTACCGACGAAAAACTTTTAGCCAATGCACGCCCGCTTCTCTCTCTCTCTCTCTCACTCTGGTGGTAAATCTCGTGCGTTTAATCTCTGTCGAGCGCGGGGGTGGCTCTGCCCGCGGCCAGTCGATTTTAACTGCGCGGTCGGCCCGAAACCGATTGACAGATGACGAGTTTTATGCGTTATGCGCGCTACTCTGACGGCCGACCTCGCCGGACGATCCTGATGAATGGTTCGCCGCCATAATTGAAAATCGTTCTCTCTCTCTCTCGCTCTCTCGCAAGGTCTAATCACGCGGTTCGACCGCACGCTAAAGTCGCTAATTGAAAGAATATTGAAATTTTGAGGATAAATCACGGCCGGATCGGGCGGCGGTACTGTCGGGGGTTTGTTGGTTAAAAATACGGATATTGAATTTTGCCGAAATAAAATGTCAAGCGGGAGGATATATTGCACGAGAGAAGTTGTTTGCAATGTTATAAATAATAGGGGAATAAAATATTTATAAATTTGCGAGCGGTGAAAAATATGAGGCAGAAAAGTAATCTTGAAAGTGCGCAGCTTTGGTGAGCTAGTGAGTTTAGTATTCAAAGTAATGATTCTGATACTATTGCTCTGATAAAATAATTTTCTGTCCTCTTACTGTCTATGATGGAAATTGAAAGTTGAATTCTTTCAAAATTGTTTCGTACTTACGAACTGGTTAGTAGCTATGAGACTGGCAATTTGAGATACTCACCTGAAAGCAAAAAGAAAAAAAATATTAATTTTTGTAAAAATAAATATATGGTGTAAATTATATATTCATTATTAACGCTTTTATATACGAACAGAATATAAATATATTAGTATACACGGAGATAATGATTTACTAAACATTAATAAATTCTCTGTTAAAGGGGGATATATAGAGTCGCAAATAAGATAAAAATTACTATGTTATTAACCAAATTTTGCTTAAACTAGTAATTGCCATAGAAAACCGTCTGTATGCAGGAAGTTCAGTTCATGCATAAAATAAAGTGAATTATTTTGCTTCCTGAATTAAGCCCAGTTTACTTTTATTAAAAATATTTTCTATCTTTACCGAATCATTACCCTGATAACTTCCTTCCCCTCGATAAATACCTAAGAGCTCTCGTGACGGTAGGTGTTTAGAAGAAAACAGGAACGCGCGATAACAACTTTAACAAATATCTTATAATTCCGCAACACCTATACACCCCAGCAGCGCCACAATCACTTGGAAACACGCTTCCTACTCACTCTATACCCACGCAACGTAAAATCTTTTCAAATAAAACCAAAACTCAAGCATAACTAAAACAAAGCGTCAAGGCAGCCGTGAAGCATAATTTACAAGCACTCGCCGTGCGAGGATCAATACTGTATATTACATCGCGATGGAAAGTGACGGAGCGCCTCGAGAGAAAGATAAGCAATCGGTGCCAGCTCAGAGCCGTATATAACACAACGCGCCTTCGCTCCTCTCGCATCTCAGACACCGCAAGCACACGCGAAAGTCCAATCGCTCGCGCCTATTTTTTCTCCTCTCCCACCCTCCCCCCAGCTCGATCGAGAGTTCGAAAGATGGAAGTGGGGGGAGGGGATAGGGCAATTATTGCACATTAATCAGCGGGGCCGATTAATTTTCCCAAACGATATCTATATATATCACGGGACGAGGCCGTAATATAAGAGCGCAGAGGAGTTTTCCGACTTTGGTAATTAATAATCCGGGCCGAGCGGGCCGCGAGAGAGGCACTTTTCATTTTGTCGCCGGTATCCGGCTACCGCTGACAAACTGCCTCGACGGCGGCGGCGGGCCTCCCTCGCCTCTTCTTTCTCCCCGGGACGCTCGAGAGCGAAATCTGCACGCGTCGGCGTGTCTCGAGATGCCGTTAATTGCTCGGCTCTCGGCCTCTAGCCCCTCTATTGTCTTATAGGCCGGCGTCGTCACCGGCTCGGGCCTTTGAATGAACGAGAGTCATCCTCGGCGCTCTTCTTTCTCGCCTCTTTTTTCGGCCCTTTTCCGCTCTTGCTTTCAGAAAACGTCGGGCTTGATGAGGTTCGAGAAGTGGAGGATAGAAGTGGAGGCAGAAGGGCTTCGACAAGCGGTATTAATTCGCGAGCAGGCCTGGAAATCCGAGTCACGAGAAGATAAAGGTAAACGATTTGGAGAGAGAGAGAGAGAGAGAGAGAGAGAGAGAGAGAGAGAGTGGGGAATCGGTGCGGGAGCGTAAAACGTGGATGGATGGTGAAATATAAAATATTTTTACAGAGGCATAAAATTTTTACAGCTGCTGTTTGTGCGAAAGTAGTTTGTGCGAGAGAAAGAAGTAGCGAGTCGCGAGAATTTATAAGACATAAAGGGATGGGAAATTTATACATTTTCAGTCGGGGCTTTGAATTTTAAATCATTCTTTCGTAACGCGGATCGGTGATACATTTTTTAAGGTAATGCTGCCAAGACTTTTCATCATTGAGGCTGAGCGTTCGAAATATGCTGAGAAAAATTTCTTTAAGTATCCAGACTGCATGGTCGTAGACGATACGGATACGTACAAGTGCTCGTAATAACCTTTAAGCAAATTTATGTTGTCCAAAGTAAAAGAATCAAAACTACACAGGAATTCCTTTGCAATTATACGATTTTCTTACTTTCAGCAGCAGATATTCTGTAATCAAAATGAATATTTATAATTTCTAAATGTAATTATGAGAAAGTCAAATAATTCAACTGATAAATTTAGTATTACAAAAAATGTATGATTTTTGTTTTACACATTTAAATAAACTTTTTATGAGAATGGTTGAATGTATTATATAAAGACAGTTTCTGAATTGATTTTACTGATTTTTTCGTAAAATTGAAAATATAATTTTATTATTTCTTTAATTGTTCAATTCGATATGGCGAACGTTCTATATGCTTTATTCATATTATTAATTATCATTAGTTAAATCGTAAAAAGTGTGGAAATTCTCAAGTGCATACATGCACAGTGTTAATTTGCTCCCTATTTGTACGAACATCCAAATTTATAGCACTTAAATAAAAACTTTCTAATGATTAAATCCCCACCCATCCCTCCAAATCATTCCATTGAAATTAATTTCGACCAATTAGTCAAATCCTTCGAATTAAACACCAACCTTTAATCAGCCCTCCTTATTAACATTAACCACTAAAAAATCAAAATAAAAAATCGCGAAAACACTCTATAACAAACTGCCAAAACGAGTCCCCTTTTAAAAATCAGACTATATACGAGTAATCTCTCCTGCGCGCACGAGCGAGTTTGTTAGCGCCGTCATTTTTCCCGCGGACTCTCGCCTTTCTAACTTTAAATACCCCGTCGGCTATCATCAGGCTTTCGTACACATCGCTTTGAAAGAGCGCCATTCCGTCAGCGCTAGAAGAGCCCGCCTCACATTCCCCCTACATATACAACCAGGGCATTTTGCAGCGCGGCGCGCACAGTAGAGCGAATGATGAACGCGCTCTCTCTCCGGGGCGCGCTGCTGCGGCTAACGCGCTTTTTTCCTCTTTTTCAGAAAGCTCCGAGCCCGAGACTGCCATTCGCCGATCTATCATACGTACGTGACCCCATCGCCAGCCAGGATTTTCTTCCACGCTCCTTCTCTCTCTTCCCACCCCCACCTCCTCTCGGCATCCCTCCGCCCGTCTTTACAGAGACTTGGTGAAGAAATTATCTATATAGCGGAGGCTTTGGCCGCTCTCTCTCTCTCTCTCTCTCTCTCTCTCTCTCACTCTCGATGTAAGTAACGAGCGCGAAACGAGAAAAGGATTTCGACGGAGCTTGTGTGTGCACGCGTTTCTTTTTCTTTTTTTCCCTCTGCCTGCTCGGTCGCACGTATACCCATTGTCCACTGATCCGGGTAATACGGGGTTGAGGACAAACGCTTTTATTATCTGACAGTTTAAAAAAAAAGAGGAAGGATGGATAAAGAGCTTGTTGTTTATGACGGGAGTATAACGCGGAATGGTCTCTTTGGCTGAGTGATGTCGGCTAAGCATTCATTATGATGTAAAGTGCTGAGCGGGTGATTTCGTGCGGTGACGAGCTGCTGGATGTGCGCGAGAATAACGAATTCTTTTTAAGGATTGAGAGAGTATTTTATTTTCAAGTGGTAGCATTGGCTGTTGGTAAGCATTAAATGTAGTTTAGTGTGGTTTCACTTTCTTTATCGTTTTTGTAAACGGGATAAATTTTAATAGGAAACTTTCACTGTAAAATAAGGCATACACGTTAATGTAATAACACAATTAAGATTCTAATCAAGTTCGTACAATCTGATGTGATTATAACTCACAAAGTCTTACAAAACGGTTATGCAAAGTAAGTTTGAAGTTTTTAACTACACGCGAAAAGCGCATTAGAAGTTAACAGAAGTACATTAACTATCAAAGAAGATTTTCGAAATTCCGCGCCAACTTAACTATGAGAAAGTGCCCGTAAAGTAGGGCGTATCCGGAAAAATGCCGGTGCAGGTTAAAGATTTTTCTAAAAATTCATCTTTTCACGAACCTATAAATGGCTTAGAAAAATTCCAGAAAGCTCTGTCAAGGTCATTCGAGTTCATCGAAGCGGCATGCATGACTTTTTTCACCCCTCGCAATCTGCTTCCGACGTTTCGAGGATACTACACCAGCTCTTGAAGGGATGGACAAAAAAAATCCCGGAACTTCTATCACGCGCACGAACGATGAATGACCTCGCCTCGCGCGTCTCTATCAATTCTACATTTTGCAGATTTCGATGAAAATGGTTTGGAGATATTAGAGATAGAGGACGAGTTAATAACCGATTCGTCGTATCGAGTAGGAATACGTCAATATCAATAGTAAGAGGCAATATCAGAACTAGTTCCCACATAAACGTGATGAAACATTAAAAGCTAAATATTTAAAAATTTTCAAACCACGATAATAAATAACAAATGTCCACTCTTTCACGCATCACCGAACCGCCATTTACAGTACTTCACAGACTCTCCCAGTTCGAAAACGGCGCAGCGTATTCCTGTTTAATCGACGTCGGCGGCGGCAGTGTCAATCGAGCGCAATATTAACCAGAAATGCCATTGAAATTCGACAACTTGTCCTTTGGCCGGCCTCGTATAAACTATCCTCTCCGATTAGCGATTAATTGGTCAATCAGTGTCAAACCGGCTGACGCGTCGCTAATTATAATTACTAATCGACCAATCATATTGTCATTGCAGCGCAAACGCGCGCGCGCACGACACCAGCTCATCCCGAATATATATCTTGTTAAGGTGTATAATTTTGCTCTCTTGATGGTGTCCACATATCTATGCGTGGATATATTCGAGTATAGCATTGGCTGCTTTTGAACAGCGGATCTTGCTAATGGCTCCTTCGAAGAGTGCCCTTACGCTCTGCAATTCTGTTCTTATGCATTATGCAGGATACTTGAGTCGGGCGAGATTGTCGAGCATGGACTAGTGTCGCAAGCTTCCGACGATCAAAATGCAAATGTTTGCGAGCGGCAAATGAGTTTCTTTATGTTGAATTTGTCACACCGCGGGTCGAGCTCGATTTGGTACAGATGTATATTATCACGTTTAATTTCTGTTTACATTTCCACTCGGATTTTTTCGTGTCATTGTTATTTGAATGTAACAGAGGGCTGTGTACTGTCGAAGGTATCGCATTAGAGGTACAATGTAGGCTGACCTAATTTCATTGGTTGCCTCAATTTTTAGTGAAAAATGAGAATTCTTTTATTCAGTATAAAGCTAAATTCACACTGTATCTAGATTAGATAAAGGTTACAAAAATTTGAAAAATCTACTCTTTTGTCATTCTTCTTAAAAAGATGGAAAACAATCATTGGATCGCAATAGCCAAGCCAATTTCGATCTAATCAAAATCAGCGCAGATAAAAATCCTTATAAAAAAGCAACAATATCAGCGAAAAATGCCATACCAAAACTTTAAAGCCCGGACCGTAAAGAAAATATGCCTCGCAATGAAAATAGCATCGTATCTTGAAATAGCTCTCGGGGCCGCGCGAGCCCAAGAGTCACCTTAACTCGCTTATCGCGTTTATCAAGGCGCCGTATAATTCTCCCGCTTCCGCGCTCGCGCGCGTCATTATCCACAAGCTATATCCCTTCCCATCCCATCGCAAGGCGCATCGGAAATTCACAGTATTCATTGCATGTATAAAGAACAAGACATCAAGCGGCTCCTCTGGAATGAGGCGCGGGACATTCCGCTTGGAAAATTCCCGCTGTCCAGCGTATTCTGAGAGGTGCGCCCGTAATCCGATGTATGAAGAGCTTGCAAGCTCGCCCAGTGGGGCCCTTTTGTTATCCGACGGTTTACGGCCGTGAGGACCGGCACGTTCGTCGATGAACCGTATTAAGCGATCGTATATGGAGGGAAGAGTTGATGAAAAAATTAGAATTCGATGTTTTATACGCGGCGGCGAGGAGGCTGATAGTTTGCGGTTTTAAGCGCTGCTTTTTGCGTCTTGAGCTTTTTAAGGCTAGACATAAATATTGCGGTTGAACGTTCTGAGCTATTAGCCGAGACGATGAATCGCCTTTTTCATAGTCTTCGTGGCTCGTAAAGTTTTAAACGACCCGTTGATTATGTTGTTCCCGGTTATACGAGCTCTCGCGCTCGCTGCGCGCCAGGGCTTCAAGAGTGTATTAACCGTATTCAATACCATTCACTTTTTCCAAATCCATTATTAAAGATTTTCGTGTTTATGGATTAGAAACGATCAAACTTACCGCATGGATTCATGTTTAGGAAACTGAAAGTTTGAAAATTCAGAAATCTTTTTGAACCTATTTTTGCAAGAAGACGGTTAAATAAGTTATTTAAAGAATGAATTGACAAGGTACAATATTACTACTTATATTACTTTTAAATTTTACCTTTCAGGCTCTTAATACTATCACGAGCCATTAATATCTCTTAGACTTTCAACATATATCTTACCGCTCTTTAATACCTCCTGCGATCTTTACCCTCGTCCATCGACCGATACGATATACTAGCCAGACATTTTTAAACTCTATTTTAAAAGGCTTTTCTTTATTAAATTTTATTGCTTATTATTAAAGTTATTTTATTAATAATATATTAAAATTACATTGCTCTTATAAGGATTATTAAAATTTGTATTAACATTGTTTTAATTTATTATATTAGCTAATATTAAGCTAAAAATAACTATTTTACTGACGAATTTAACTTTTAGTTAAAGAAAGTACTTCATGAAGATTATTATATTGTTTAATCCAGTCTTATATAATTATGCAAAAAAATTCAATTAAAAAATAATTAAAAAAGAAATTTAATCAATCAGTAAAATTTAGTTCGGTCCTAACTAGGCCTAAGTTAGATTCTAACCAACTACTGCAATATTATATTCACAATGAGGTAATCTTGAGGTTCGTTCTTGTAGATAACTTATTTATTTTTTTAAACTGAGAATGGTTTAAACCAACCATCAAAAGAAAATTTCTCTCACTTAATGAAACATACTTTTCCCACCTTCAAGGCCAGTTTCTCATCAACTGATTTTATAACTTAGCAATCAGCGAATTCCCACAGTAGCTATACGCTTGCTTAAAAATAGTCAAAAATGAATAGCGCCATATAGAGTTAACGAACAACCAAGCAATAAAAGGCCAGCGCTGGCAATGAGAACCGCGAGCTGGGTAACTGCAAAAGTTCAGAGCCTAGGTGACAAGTGATTGGCTCTCTCCCAACGCGGAGCGGCGGCTCACAGGCCGAACTGTCAAAACAGCCTGATGGCAGAGCTTATCGTCAATAATAAGAGGTGACTGGTGCTCGAATAGCCGAACTGATGTTAGCCACGTGTGGACGATGCGTGGACGGAACTGAGAGACGCTTTCGGTTCTATTATATGTGATGGCTCGAGTGTGGAAGACCGACATGATTGGAGTTTTTGTCGCTCGATTTTAGACGTGCACGGTTTTGTTTGTCGGATCGTTAAGATGGTTACTATTAAAAGATCATTTTTTTATTTACACAATAAAAAAGACTTTAAATTCAGTTCGAAAAAAGCAGATATTCAATCCATTTGTAAATACTCGTTATATTATTATTCTGATTTTAAGGTTAAATATTTTGATGCATAAAAGTAGTGTACTTTCTTGATACTTTGTTCCACTTAATCTTATCAAAAATATTACAACTTTCTCGTCGGCAACCAGTTGCTAATTTCCTTACATTTCAATATTTCAGCAACCCGCAATAACCTCGATCCAAATTCTCCATACCTTACAAAAGCTATAAAATCAAAAGCGAATCGCGCTAATTATGAATCCAGCAGCTGCATCATATCCCCTCTACAACAAAAAGCTCACTAACCGCAATTGAATACCACATTCATAAACAGCAAGCGCTATCAGAGCAACAATATAGCCTCTACCAGTATGCGCGGCTGAATCGCAAAGAAGAGTGAATGGAATCAAAGCAGCGCGCCAACCAGATACATAGAAATCGTTTGTGCGATCACACGGCTGTACTCATATAATCCCGCGTAAATAAACAAGCTGTGAAAGCGCCCGAAATATATCCGCACGCGAGGCTGGAGGGAGAAACGGCAAAGCAATTCGAGATACGGCGAGAGCGGGCCCCTCTTTTGTCAGGGCTCGCGGGCGCGCGAAAGCACAAGGGATGATCCTACGCTAACGAGAACGCGCACAGGACCGACGAGATAGATATGCATGCGCCGTGTTTGCGCATTTCTGTGTCTTGGACGCGGGCGCTCCCCACCTATGTGTATGTATAGAGTTAGGAGCTGGGGCTGGCGAGGTAGCTGGAAGAGGCGATGTCTCGACGAAGACGTTAGTGCGCGCGCAAGCTCGGCAACAATGAAATGGAGGGTATAACTAATGTGTATTCTGATGAATGGGAGATTACGTGGGTCTGATAGCAGTATCGAGTGGTATTGAAGGAAAAATCAAGCGGAGAAGGTCAATGATAAATTGTGGGTTTGATTTGATATGGTAGTATTTGATGGGCTGGGGGTCGAAAGTTAATCAGAAATGTGTGATTAAAATGCGGATATTCGTTTTCAATTGAAAGAAGATGTGCATTAATTCACTTTATTAGAACTATCCATTCATTAGCTAACCGTTGACTAGTTAATATGTCGAAATTTCAGTTAAGTCAAGGTTAAAATACTTTTTATTTTTGTTATATTTTGTAATATTTGCTCTTAAATTACGTTTTCTGTATTATGAACATCATTTCATAAAATAAGGAAAAAATTACGCAAAATTTGTACTGGGTACAAATTTTTTTTTTCAGTTTATCGCTACCTGTATTCAGTGTAAACTGCCTTCGTTGTTTATTCCAGCAGCACGAAAATGTCATTGAAAATATCAATAGATAAAAATTTATAAAAACCATTTGGAATTTAAAAAATATTTTTATTTAAGCCGCAAATGACATTCTGTAATATAAAGCAACAAAAGTAATAAAAAAGAGAGAATGTAATGACAGAATTAGATGGTTACACCAAAATAACGACGGAGTAAGATCGCCGCGATAGCTTGCGTAACGCACTGTACATAATGTACAAAGAGTAATATACTTGGGCTAATAACAATACAACTTTATTGAGAAAATAAACATCTCAAATGACGGCTCTTGCGGGAAATCTTTGCTATAAAGGTTGGATAATCCTCCACTGACACGGTGTTTTAAATTCTAATTGCCCTCATGTTTTCAAAAGCTTCTCCCAATACTCTCTAAAACGAAGAAACTTTTAATTGTGCTAATACAAGCTTTTGTTTACAGAATAACAATGTATCTTTTTTAACAACCATAATTGTATTTATCTAAAGTGATCGATGAATTATTTATTTATTTCGACGGCTTTTACTGTATCGATTATTTGCATTTCTTTGGTGCACTACGAAAATAGCTTCAACATATCACAGACTTCGACACAGCAAAATACGAAATGGGTGCATAGTGAATTCCATTTACGCATCTCCCAAAGCCAGATCAAAATCAGCGATGCGGAAGCATCGTTCTGTCAGTTACATTTCATGTAACTCGTAGAGTACATTTATGTTGAAAGTTAATTTACAGCACTTTTTTCACTCTTTTTTGCAAAGGAGTAAACAACTGTATAAAGAATAACATGAACGTAAATCTTTAATTTTTTATCTATTTTTAAAACAGTTTTTATAAATATAACTTTTCTTGCTTTAAATCTACTTAGTGCAAACATACTAGAAGATTAAAACTAATGTCAACAATTTTCAAAGATCATTCTATTTACGTATATACTATAATTTATTTTTGAAGCAACGGAGTCATTAAAAAGAGCAAAGAAACATTGAGCGTAAAACCGTCTTTTACTCGTCTACTGAACAACCCTTTTCTCTCGTCCTTATCAATTTCAGCTTAAAACGAAATCTCGCAGCTCCATTTGAATCATAACAGAAGACTCAAAGCATCCGCCGTTACGCTTAAAGCAATTAACGAGCTCGAGCAATAGGAGGAATAGAAAAGGCGGCCCAGAGAGATAGGGAGAGAAAGGCAGAAAAGTCAAACCAACGAAATTCAGGCGACGGAAAAAGATAAAAGGGGAAAAAGCGCAAGGCGCTAGGACGGGGGGGAAGGGTACAGGGCAATAGTAGGGGGTTAAAATAAAACGAGAAGCGCCTGAAAAAGGGAAGTGAGAGGTGACAAACGCACAGACATGAGAGCAGCAGCAGAGCAGCAGCAGGGGCGGGGCCGACACTGCAAAGAGCGAAGACACCAAGTGAAAATAAAGAAGGGCTTTAGTCCGAGGTAAATGGGAATTAAGCACGAGGAGTTGCACAAGTAGCGAAAAACTTGGAGAGCCTATATAAGGCGCCTATATAAGATCTTTTGTCGCGGAAGAAGAAAGCGAGAAGGATAGAAGAGGAAGAGGAAAAGAGAGAGATAGAGTGCAGAAGCGCAAGTGGAGGGATTACTTATTCGCAGTCGGTTAAATTCCCGCTGCAGCTCGTGCGCTTTTATCTTCTCCTTCCAGCGCGTCTCCTCCTTTTTTCGTCTCCCCTCGCACGGCAGATCGCGAGCCCGTCGCTGCCGGCGACTTGATTAATTAGCTAATAGAGCCCATACATCGCGCGCCTGCCAATTACCAAAAATGCCCTCTGCATTTTCTCCATTTTTACTCCGCGGCAGCTCTTCCTTCTCCAGAAAACAAAAAATAAAAGTACGACGCTGTTTAACTCGCAGCCGAGCGAGCGAGCACTCAAGCGTATTGACGCGCGCTGGAGAGCTGCTGCGCGAAGGCTCGTGAATTCGGCAGAGATGCTTCTGGGTCGAAGAAGCACACGCTTACGTATAGCTATATATGCATATACGTACACAGGAGCGGTTATATCGGCCGGTTGGGTGAGCGCAAGCTGGGCGATCTGTGAGCTTCGGTTGTTTATGCGCGAGTCGTGTATGACAAGCGAGGATGAAGATTTACGCGCGAGGCGAGCGAGCACAAAAGTAGAGCGAAAGCTCGCTTCGGCTGGATCCGGGCTGCTGTCTGGAGGATATAAGGAGAGGGCAGCTATACTTTGATGATGTTCTCGCGCGATGCGAGCTTGATGCTTAAAAAGCTAACGGTTTGTTTGAACACTTTGAGCGATTGTTTGAGGGGGAGTAAGTTTTAATGAAAATTGCGAGGCCACGTGATTTCTTAATGGAAACTATGTATGTTGAAGGAAAGACGTGTGTTTACAGAAAGGAGCATGTTTACAGAATGCTCAAAGAGAGGTCTTATAGCGAGGCTCACTCTCTCACGGCGCTGTGCGCTGCTATACGTTTTGCTCGCTCGCAAGCTTTGATCGAACTTCTCTAAGCTTTCAATCAGACGCTAAAAGATCGATTTTGCATATTATTTCTTTTGCTCTTTGAGAGATATGGAACGTAAGTAAAATGAATTCTTGAAAAGAGCGCGGTCTAGTGCCTTGTAGTAGCATCCCTTTTACGTTTATTATACATGCAGTATTTATTTGTTTGAGATATACATATTTAAACGGGTGAATTAAATATGAAAAAGATACAACTTTTGCACAGAATCCTTTTTCCATTTGCAATATCCGCTTATATTATCACGTACTTTTAAATCTGATGGGTTTGGCTCTGCGTGCACACCTCTTATGGGTTGAATTTTTTTAAATGTAAAAATTTAAATATAAATATGTAAATGTAAATGTAAATGTAAATATGTATGTTATGGATATCAAAATATTTATTTAATTCTTATATAGAAAAATGTCATTTAGTTAGTTACGAACTTCAGGTCTAATAAAGATGTACCTAATGTCGCATGTACTGATGCGTGTCGTACTGTTATGGAATATACTTCACCGTTATTCTATTGAGTTTTCGAACAAGGTGTGCAGATACTTTTCGAACATATAAAGTTCCTCTTAAGAAGCAAATAAAAACTTTGGGAATGTAGAATTTTTATTTTTCTAGTATATTTACCCCAAACTAAAATATTTTTGTTAGATCATATATAAAAAATATTTTAAGTAACAAATTTATTTAATAGTGGGCACTAGTGAATAACAGCCTTTTAAATTGGCCAAAAATTAAAGTTTTTCTATCTTTAATTAAAAATTTTATTTTTATGATTGCAATTAGAAAAAGTAATTATTGAGTTTGAAAAAGTACCATTTAAAAAGAGAAACTTAATTTTAATTTTCTAATTTTTTTCATTTTTAAGCTTAATGATAAAAAGTTACAGGGAAAATTGCAATGGGTGACCTACTTGCCAATTCTCCCCTGCCAATAAAGTTTAAGGGTCAAAATAACTTTGACATAATAAAACAAAATTATGTTTAGAAAGCTAATAAAACAACAACAACCATACTTACTAATTCACATAACACAAATACAAAAAATTCACGATATTGTTTCACTTCACCCACCTGCAAACCGCGCTCGCAAACAAGAGAAAAAAATTAACGAGTAATCGTCGCTCTAGATATGGCCAGTTCAAATATTTGATCCTCTTACTTAATTACCGCTCAAACAAGGGATCCGTCAGGCTGATAAGGCTCGACGCCACTCATGCCTCGAACCTCCTGCCGAAATAAAGTTCGAGCTAATAAAACAGCCAACCAATGGAGAAGCCCGAAAGAAAACGACCCTTAACACACTTACCACAAACTGCAGTCGTACAAATCCGGGCCGCTTCAGATAAGACAGAAAACGAGCTGAAGGCCCTCTCTTCGTCGTTCGTTAAACGCTCGGCGCGCACAATAGCTATCAGGCGATCCCAATTCTGCATTTGCAGGGGCAGCAAGCGGCGCCTGCTGCGCATTGTGGGGGTGGGGTCCGCATTGTGCCAGCTCGCAGCTGACGCGCCGATATAATTTTAACGCAGTGGTCGATCCGATCGGCAGACAGTCCGGCTGATCGATTAACGAGCCACAGTGGAGCGGCTATTGTGGTAACGCGCGCCGCCCGTTAATCGTCCTTGAGCCTCGAACGGCGTTATTCTGGGCTGTCGGCTCATATTTTGATTTTGAATAGCACAGCGCATCCGCGCGGTGGCTTCGTTGGCTTTCTAATTCTGAACGGGGATTCGACTTTGATGTAGTTTTGCGGACCGGCTAGATTTCAAGCTCTGTGAGGCTGCCGAGCGAAAGTACGCAAATAACGAATTAATCAGTCAGTTGAGAGCCCGGCCCCCTATCCTCCTCCTCCCCTATTCGAACTTTGGGCTTGCAGACTCCAATTCAGGGAAATATGCTTGGTTATAAAGTTAAGCTGCTTAACTGTTTTGTCAATCAGAAGCCTGATAATATCAAACTAACTCGGCAGAACTTGTTGTTTTCATAATAACTAGTTCGGACGTGATAATTATTTCGTTTCGGTGTAGTTTACCAACAAGCTCGGTTGTGTGATTCATTAAAGTTTAACGCTGCAGAAGTAGCTAGCCTCCTGCTGCTGACTGAATCAATTTTAATACTTCCTACTTCGGTTTGTATGCACTCGAGCCATTCAGATATTTGCATCATCGAAAAACTTTACTAATGAATAATTTCGGTTTCACGTTACTTTTTAGCCCCTGAATCAACTTTAAGTTATAACTATCAAAACCGTAAAGTAAGCTTTGTCAATACGAATAAAGCAAACATCATTAAATATCATTTTTTAAATTAGCACATACAAACTTACAGACATAGAGTAGTCTGTAAACATCTACTATTTGCGTGTTTTATACTCTCCCCGCAAGCTCTCGATCACAACAAAGGCAGAACCACCTCAAGATCTATTCGGCAGTTAAGCAGCCGCAGAGCAAATAAATCGATCGTTCGCGAAGAACTATTAGAAGCAATCGAAGCGTCGAGCTCCATTGTCCGTGGTCCGTTCCGTACTATTTCTTCTATCTGTTTATAGTCCTCTTCTCTCTCATCCTCCTACATCTCTTGTTCAAGCACAGTATATACATACAGTTGACGAAGCAGCGCAGTACGTTTCGTTTGACTCACTCCCGCTTCGTTTGGCTCGGCTTCAAAGCGCTCGCGCTGGAATAATTGTATACGGAGTTTCGCATGTTCTGTGCATCGCGCCTTTGATACAGCACGTGGTAAGACGCCTGAAAAGCTCGCGTGCTTTAATTAAGCTCCCGAAAATCCGATCCCAAAGAGTGCAAGCAGCGGGCTTAATTTCTCGGACTGGATTAATGACCCCGCGGCGTCGATGCATACACAGAGAGCCGTGGCGCTTTGGCGCTCCCTGTGTGTTTGATTGACTGACATTAAATCGGCGCTATCGGGTGCACACGAATATGGACATGGCGAGAAGAGCGATAGAACCAGCTGAATGGAGAGAGTAATTTTGCCACTTGTTTTTCCCTTTTTTGTTTAATTTGTACGGCTTTTATTGTATTGAAATATTTTTAATAATTGTTGCTGAGTGATTGCGCGCGTCAGAGTGCATTTTAGTTATTTGGGCTTTCTTTTAAAGAAGAGACATAAAGAGAGTGACTCTTAGGGAAAAGGGAAGTCAATTTTCCTGTCGATTTGGGAAAATTTCATGTGAACGTTTTTCATCAAGCTTCGTATAAAATTTATATCAGCTTGCACAAATTGTTTCATTTTACTAAAAGAGACTTTTCATTACTCTGGGTGTAACGCCAGTGCATTTTGCCTAAGTGAATGTTCAATCATTTTAAATTAAAGTTTCTTTTAGACGATTTTTATTAAAATATTTAATGTATGATAAAAATATATAATATAAGATATTTAAAGAAAATCATTTATTTTTTATACATTAATGATTGAAATAATTATTCACAACAATCAAAACTAATTGTTATAAATAAAGGCCTTTTTATGCATAACAATACACTGTTACGTATAGGCATATACGAACGCCACGAACCTAATCTATCACGATACTATGTTTCATCCGATTACGATTACTAGTATAATAATTACATTAATGCTTCCACAAACTGTTATTTTTCCATTAATTATAACATTATATTAATAATAACATTTCTCTCGGCTTTCCAGCTCACCTAGATTTCAGGCTGAAATTGAGGCGAAGCCGTAAGGGTACGTCTTCAACAGAAATCAAAGTCTCTCTCCATCACCTAATCAACGCCTGAAGCCAATAAGCAAAATACGTCTTGCGGTACCTGGCTCTAACTACTTGCAGCCGGCTTATTCAACAGACACGGTAACTAGCAGGCGAATGATTCGCTAGATAAGCTTGTTTAGAATTATTATTTCGGCGTGACGGTAGGATAATTTACGGAGCTATGACTGCGAATAATTCTGGATAGGTTAATATTCTGTTAATTTTTAAATGATTTTTGATGTATTCTATAATTATTAGTTACACATGGTATTAACCGTGTAATATTATAATCATTACTGATACACTAAATAATATTAATTATGATTATAAGGAAAATTCAATCTATCATATATATTTAATTTTAAATATTTTGCAACTTAAATACTTCAGCTATTGTTGATAAATTCATTTTAAAAATGTCGCAATTTTTGTAGCACTAAAAAAAGTTTATGCTTGGTACATTACATTATTTATAGTGAGCGTATGCTCTGAAAATTGAGGCTACGTAATTTAAAAAAAATGAAAAAATTATCTCACTTTCAAGTTTTTGAAAATAGCGAATAGACATTTTAAAACCTCTATTATTTAATTAATATATAAAAATACAACAATCTTTCATCAATTCACTAGAAATTACAGAAAATGCATTCCTCGCCCTAAATAGAAGCATTCACCAAGACAGCAACCACCTCCCTATACCCCTAATTTCCAAAATCATGCAAATCCCAGAGCCCTCAGACTCGAAATCTCAGCCTGCATCTCCTCTCCCGTAACCCACCTCCCTCTCGAATTTGATACCAGCTATATAATATTGACTCCGCACGTGTGCGCTTTTCACACACCTACACCATCCAGCCAACCCCAAGCCTGCTTTATTGTGCACATCCACTCACACCTGAAGCACCTACATACACGCATATACAAGTACAGAGGCATACGTGCGGCGGCGGCAAAGTCAAGCCGTGCACACGCGGCTATATACACAAGCGGGCGTAACTGGATGTAATCACGTCGTCGGTGCGCTCCTCAATTCCGAGAGTGGTGCCGGTGGCGTTAAGGGGGTGGGTGTAGCTGCGAGTAGTCCGGCAAGAGTTATTAGTCGCGTTATTGCGGCCGCTTGCGCCTCGAATAGACGACTTAATTAATATCGGCGCGAGGCTTGCGAGCAAGCGCGCTCGAGTTATGAGTTGTTGGGGTTATCAATTAGTATGATGGCGCTTTATGAAATGTCGCTTATGCCCCCCCCTCTCGGGGTGGCCTCTCTCGTTGTTATCGAGCGTGCTTTAATCAGTATTGTAATATCCTGGAGAATGCTTCTTGATTCGCAAACGGACAATGCGTATTATGCGTCAAAGCTGCCTGTGCAGTAGAGTGGGACGTTAATTTCGGATTGATTGCTGGTTTTGTGGATATAAATTTGCGGGGGCGTGTTTCGTTTGATGGCTTGGTGGGTTAAAAGTTCTTGATGTAGAGTTGGATTAGATGGTGGGCTGAGGATAGCGAGAATGCATGTGTTTTGTCGGATTGCGTGTGCGTTTGATTCGATGCTGCGGGGGAGAATTAAAAGCGCTTTTGTGGGCTTTCAAATATTCCGGAGTTTGGAATAGCGGCATGACAATTAGGTGAACTTTTATTCTAAAATTGTAATATTACATATAATCCAAAATTTTAATGAATTATAATCAGCCGTATAAATTAATTTACCGTTGAATAATTCGAATGAATGAAATATCAATTAAAAATCGGCATATTCAAACATGTCGAAAAAGTAGTCTTGCACCAGCGCGAAGGGGAAAAATCGTGGGGAAAAAGTGCAACTCGTTACGCGACACAGAGCCGACAGCGGCTCGGCCGTGCCCGGGTGTAAACGTTTTTGCCTATCGCTCAGCCATAATGCGGCTACTAAAAACTTTGGCTTATCCGAACAATTGAACGACGGGCAGCCAGGCAAAAACATGACACAGCAGCTCGCGAAACATAGCTGGCAAAAACACGGCTCTGCCCTCGGAGATCAATTCGATTGGAGGCCGAGGAAGAAGCAGTGGAAATTTCGACTGAGTAGATATTGATTGAAATTGCGCAAATGGATTGGTTCTTTGAATATTTTTGAAAATTCGATTGGCTACGAGGTAATTAAGGAACAGAAGAACAAGCAGAGGGGATAAAAAAATCAAGTCGTCCATCTCTTTAACGAGCTTGCATCGGCAAACGGCAAAAAGCTATGAACGTATTCCGTTCTAATTTTGTCAACTCGTTAAAAGGCTCGAAAAATGCACAACGTCCCCTAGCGGGAAAAGGTCTACGCGTTTAATTAAAGGTAAAAGAAAGATAGCGGCACAAAGGTAAAAAAGGCAGAAAAAACCTTTGCTTGGGAAATGATATACATAAAAAGGGGGAATATAGAGTAGAGAGCGGGGAAAATCAAAGAGCGAGCAAACCAATAGCTCTCTCTCTCTCTCCATTCTTTCCTCATTTCCTCGGTCTCCCAGTTTCGCATAAAAAGCCCCCGGCGCGTGCACACAATCGCAAAATCGAAATACATCGCGCAATCTAGCGTCGCTCAACGTCGCAGTCGGCGCGAGAGCAGCTGCAGCGACGTTTCCCCGACGCGGTGATACATCAAACGCGCGCGCCGCGCTGACGTTGGCTCCTACCTATACCTACATCCACGCACACATACATACAGGCACGTAAAAGCTCCGGCATTCGGTATTAGTCACGCGCAAAATCCATACCCCCTTCCCCCCTCTTCTGCAGTGGGATTCCCCCGGCGTTTCCACCGGCTTGGAGAAGTACGTTAGCTTTCTCTCTCTCTCTCTCTTTAACTCTCTCTTTCTGTGCTGGTCGTGCTATTTCTCTCTCCGGCGGAAGCGGTAGACCCGCACGGATTCCGTACCGACGTACTTTTCGCTCCTCTCGAGAGCGGCTTCTTCGAGCTCTCTGTACTTCCTCTCTCTGTCTCTCTTTCGCCCTCTTCCGAGTTGCAGACTTTTTTTAGGGTTGGTGGGGGGGGGGGTGGATGGGACGGCACGATAATAGCGCGATGCCAGATATCTTCGGCTCTCGGCACGTGCGATTGATGCGCCGGTTGACAGCTTTATGAGCTCCCGTCGATGTATCGATTGTTTATTCAGCTCCCATATTCCCGTCACAAAATCAGACCTACAAAACGGAGAGCAGCGCCCAATCCCAGCATCTTGAAACATTAATATCGATTATACCAACAGAACAAGCAGCAGATAGGTCCGCCTACTTTATCCCGATACACGTGTTCGTCAGTCCGATAATCCTCATCAAGGCAGCACATCCCCTCCGGCCAAAATGCCCCCTCTCTTTCTCTTCATCTATCATCGGCTTCCAATAACCCGCGGAGAAAAAGCAGAGCCTCTACCCACTCCCCGTCCCCGCAACGGTCCATGCAAAAATCATCATCCCCTTTTTTGCCTCGAGCCCGAAAGCTGCCTTAGCCGGATTACCCGGCGCGCTGGGATAAGCTTCTTACAGCGCGGAAAATCGCGGCCCAAAGGGTGATTAATCGTGCTCCCTCGCGCACGGGCTCTCTCGCTCTCAGTCGAAACGAGAGAAGTCCGGGCGCTCGCTATACCAGAGACCGAGAGATAGCAGAGGGAAATTTTGACGGGCCCCGCGAGTTTGCTTATCTCTCTGCGGGCGAGGCGGCAGATTGATATGCGCGAAGTGAGGCGGGGAGGGGGGGGGGGGAAGACACTGCGCGGAACTTCAAAGTCACGGGGACGCCTGATAACGCACCTGGGAGATATATCGCGAGGCAGGGAACTTCGCGGACGCTTGAAACCCGTACACATCGGGCTCTTTAGGAGGACGTGCGCGATGTCGCCGGGTGCGAGCTAGTTCCCAGGGGGGCGTGGGTCTAAGAGAAGCTTGAAGAGACAGCTACGGGGGTGTTCTCGGGAGCAGGTATTTTCTCTTTGAAATTCCTGCGCTCTAACTGTCGCGTTATAGGCTGTGGGAGGTGGTGGGTGTATAAAACACAGGAAAGCTGTGAAAACGATGCGATAGCTAGGAGAAGGTGGCTGGGTGTGTTAGATCCTTGAGAGTATGACTTATTTTTGAATGGGTCGTTTGTTAATAGATGTGGATTGTCCGGAACTTTTGGCTTCGTCAAGGCTGCGAGCTAACTTCGTTTCTAGAGAACGGTTTGTTTGGAAATTTCTTCGTTTTGTGGAAAAATCAATTTATTCTCGGTTATTGAGTTTGTTAATATTAATGCGGCATTGTTTATTTAAACAAATTAAAACACGAATATTCCATTTCCATATTTTCTTATTCCGCGGTTACTTATTTTACCATTCGCAATTTCAATGTACAATATTTCAGTTAAAACTTCTATCAATATTCGAGATTACGAAAACAATTGTATTTCACATTTTGTCGAACGAAAATAAATTATTAAATCTACCAAAACCATACGAAATCTCGAAAAACCAAACCAATAATAATCCCGTCCACGCGCTTATACGCAAACAGTCGAAAACAGAAACGCGCAAAACAAAGCCATTAGAATATCCCAAAATTCACCCGGATTAAACCCACGCAACAAAACCATACCCAACGTCCAGCCGTAAGCAAGTAACCCATCCCACTATCCCAGCCCCGCGCTACAAACCGTGTGCGCAGCTACGCGAGCACAGCGTAATAAAGCTTCCTTAAAAGCCGCGGAGCTACAGCGGGGCCTCGTCGCCAGGGCAATAATCACGTGTTCCTCTTTATTTTTTCAATTTTAACGCTTACGCGTAACGGCCTGCCGGTAAGTGCGTCACCGCTCGTAAAGCCCACCCCCTCAACCGGCCTCGCTCCGCGGAGTCTCCAATAATACTTGGCCCGACAATATTCAATGTTTCTCCCTTTTTACACTCTCCTGCGCATTCTTTTATACCCGCTCGGCAGCGCGGCGTTTCAGCGCCGCTTTACGAGCGTAACGCGTCGCGCGCTACTTTATGCTTTTGACGCGTTTGCCAGCGAGCGCAACCCAATCGCTAAATTGCATTCCGTCTGGCTTCTCCGTCGCGGCTACACGCACCGCTTTCCTCTCTCCCTCTGGCCCGTCTAAAATATTCGCCGCGCGCGGGGAAATAAAGGAAATCAATGGCGCGGGCAAAAATTTAGATTCCGCGGCAAAAGACGCGCTGACTGTGAATCGCGGAGGGAGAGAAGCGGGAATCGTTAAGCTCGGCTGGAAAAACTTTTCCGCAAGAGCGCCGGGGCGCGCTGGCTTTATGTTGCTCTTTTTTTCCAAAGCGAGAACGCGCGAGAGCGCAATCAAACGACCGTCTCGCTCTTTAATTATCGCCTCCTTCGTTCGCGGAAGTACAGAGGGAGAGAGAGAGAGAGAGAGCACGAGCGTAAAAATTTAATGTCGAGAGCCGGCAGTTACCTGCCCTCGGAGCTGCAGATGTCGATTCCGTGCGCCGACATTGCCAGAGAGAGAGAGAGCGAGATAGCGCCTGGGCTTGTTCGATCGCGGCAAGCTCGCCTCCACCCCGGCAATAATTGCTGGTACGTCGAGGCAGGTATAGCGACGACCAAGGACGACTGGTTTGTAAGAAGAGGCATTGTTTTTATTTCGTTTTTTTTATGCGTTTGGTTTTGCGTAGCGCTGCGCGAGGTGTGAAATCGATGGGCTGGTCGGTGTGTTTTTGCTCTCGCGCGTTGCGGCTATTTTTAGGTCTCCTTTGAACCACGCCGAGGTTTGCGCGGGGCCTTTCACTGGCTGTCAGGTTATGCGTTTGGTTTCAAAGCAGGTTTTTTTATCTTGCGGTATATGGTCACATGGAAACTTTCGAATTTTCATGAAAATTTGCTGAATTTTCAAATTTGAACTTGCAACACTCTGTGCGCAAAATGGAGTTTTGCGCACATCTGAATAAAAAAGCGTACGTCAAGTCAAGCGTTGTGTACGTCGGGTAAAAATATTGTTCTATACACGGACAAAAAATGATTTCCACTTCGTGTAAACTGTTCATTCTCGCTTCGCTTGGGCACAAACATCCACACGAGGTTAAAATAACTCGCTTTAGTATTGAAGTAGCTATTTTTATGCACATCTATGTTTAATCTTATCTGGCCAAAGTTTCGATTACCAAAGCGAAGAGGTATAAAAACTTATTTAATAAATCAAGAATCTAAATTTTGCAATTTTACAATTCAACAATAAATATGTTGAATTATTTTGTTCGAGAATATTTGAACAAGCTCTTTCCAGAATATTTTTCAAAGAGCACTGCCTGAAAGGGAGTCTGCAAAATTTCACATTGTTTGCATGCGTTAATATGCAAAAGGCGAAAGAATATTACGTTGCGCGTAATCATGCGCATACCTGCGAGCTAAAAAATATTTTTTTTCTCCTTTTTAAAATTTCACGCTGCCATTTCTCTACTACCTAAAAGCCGGTGAACAAGTTTTACGAAAAAAAAAGAAGAATTTTTACGAAAAAGCTAAAATATCCATTTTGACCTGTTAGCATTCTTACATGACAAAAATAATGCATAAAAACGTAAAGCAAAGAACAGCGCGGCTTAGCTTATCGTGTTTGCGGATAGTAAAATTCTTTCCAACCCTTATCTAGATATTCAAATAGCACTGTAAATAAGCTACAACCATATGCAAATCAGAACGGAATATTTCGAATCACAGTGCGTTCGGCTCAGGGTAAACGTTGACGAGCTATATTTAACGACGTTTTCCCAGCGAGTCGATATCGAAGTATTCATTTTTAATGTTGCCCCGTGTACGCGAATCGCAAGTTATTACCTATAACGAGTTGCGCAAATTCTCGTACGGGAGCTAATTACGGAGAACGAACGTAAATATAAGTTTAAACGTACGAGCCGGGGGGCTTAAAATTACTCTAGTAATAATTTAAAATGAGCTTCCCAACTAAGTAAATTGTTCAGGCCGTAAGACACTTTATGCCCTCGTAAATGGATTTTCATTCGCTTTTATAACGGAAAATGCGTTCTTTATTTACTTCTGTAAAAGTAAAATTGATCAACTTTACAATACGCCCTTTGCGGCTATCAACCGAACCCGTATAAATTTTAATAGAGCCTAATTCAAACCAGCGATCGATAACCCCGAAATTCAGCTCAGCGAATCCAAAAAAAGAGAGAAAAAAAATGAAACCCAACAACCCCCGAGTCCCGGAAGTCATCGCTAAAATCTCGGCTGGCTCGGGCCATTGAATCGAAAAACGCTTTCGCGGCGAAAAGACGGCGCACGCAGCCGAAGGAAAATCCGAAACATAAATTCGCGAGCGTCCGCATCGCATAAAAATCGAGCCACGCTCTTGCCTGCCTCTGCCCGTATCGCATATTTATAAGACCACCCGGCGCCACGGACTAATAACTCTGGAGACGATCTCGGGGCATCATTCGGCGAGTGATGCTGGTTTAAGGGAGAGAGATTCGGCAGGGTGCTCGATTGTTTGGCAGAGCGTCGCCGCAGTGCGGAGACGCGGAGCGTGCAATCACTTTCCGTAAAGCGAGAGCGGAAAAAGAGGGAGAGAGGGACTGCCAAATTGTTAATCGATATCCTTCCATTTACCTCAGTGTCAGGCGCAGGTAAACGGCTGCCTGCTGAAAGAACTGCAGCGACCCTTTTTCCTTCTCTCACTCTCTCTCTCTCTTTCTCTCTTTCTCTCTATCTTCGTAAATAAAAGCGCCAGCTTTCGAGCGTTAAGCGAAGGAGATTCGCGGTTTATTCCCTTTCTCTTCTCCTTCTTTTGCTTGCCCGTCTACTCGGCTGAATTTGCCTAAATGAGCAAACCGCTTTGACGACTCGCCGGGAAAATTGACGACTCGTTTCTCCCTTCGCCTTTGTCCCCGGTCCCTCTGAATATTTCCGCGAGTCCAAGCATCTCCCCTCTCGATCTTCCGATAACGCTCCTCTCTCTTTTGTCCTCGTTTCTCAAACTAGAGATAGAGGAGCGAGTGTGTTTCCCAAAAAAATTGTTCCTGCCAGAGTCTTCCCAGATACACTCGAGATGCTTCAGCGATCTTGGAGGACCCTCGAATTCGCTCCATCGCGAATTCCGCATGTCGAGGCGCGTGGGCGAGTTGTTATACTTTCACCAGCCCTCCCCCTTCCCTTTGAACAGGCCCCTCTTTTTCAGGCAGTGCGCGTGTTAGATCGCACAATGGAACAAAGGAATAACGCGCCATGGCTACGTTCCTCATCGCACCCCGGGCATTGTTGGCTCGTGGCCGTACGACTACTGTTTGTTCGGGGGGAATACGCCGAATGCACACACATACAGTGAGCTGAACGCTTGAGTTCAGCTTGCTCTCTTGCCCCTCGATATGCGGAGGACTAGTCCGACTAGATGAAACAAACAAATTGAGCGGGCGTTTTAATGGAATTGCGAAGATCTGAGAAAGTTAATTGAAAATTGTCCGGTCTGGGGAGGGCCGATTGGAGAGCGCTGAGTAATTGTTGCATTTCCTGTGGAGAGGGGGTGCTGAGAGTGGCGTTTCGCAAGATTTGTGGTTTGTTTTGTTCTTTTTCGTTTTTGTTTAATGCATTTGAGTGGAAATGTTTGTTTAAACGAAAGAACAGTTTCGTATTTGTTTAAAATTTTTTAATTATAATTTTTGTAATTTTGTAAATGTGAAATTGATTTTTTTAATTCATTTTTTATTGATTTTTTATTATAGCATATAATTAAGCCAATATCGGCAATTCCGTTGCATTACAAAATTTTTACTTTGATTTTTTGAATACTTGAAATTCTGTTCTTGGCATTTTTACAATGAATTACGTTAAATTTACTGGGTTGGAAAAATTGTACATAACAGAAATGCTTTGAAAATTATAATTTAGTAGGGTTAAATAAATAATAAAAATTTCCAATTGAAGAGCGTATTAAAATAAATTTTTAAAACTTTTTAAAATAATTGTTTCAAATTTTTTAACAACAATGAAAGCAAAGATTTTATTAGACACAATCGACTCAAATGATTGTCCAATAATTTCTATACTTACCAGTTTTTATGTCTTTCTATTTAACAAAATAATATTTTTTAGACCTAATTTTAGAAAGGCGAGGTATGAAAATGCGCGCAAATCCTATCCTTCCCTATCACGTTTATCATTTTATTATAATTTCCATAATGCAATTTTGCATTTTAATAATTTCAATATTTGCTTCTACTTGTAACTGCTTTTGTTACGGAATAACGACATCAAGTACATCTAGCTTATAACAATTATTAGTTTATTCCAAGTCCACATTGTGCAATATATCTCACAATAACAACAATAAAGTAATTGTTTTATTATTGAAATAACAAATTCTTTTCCGTTTTATATTTTTATAATTGAAGAGATTTCTAAACTTCTATATTGGCTGTAAAAATTCATAAATAATAATGTATGATTTATAAAAGCATTTTGTAAATAATTAGAATATACTTTTAAGTATTATTCTTACTCAATTAACTACCTAATCCATAAATATTATTACATTTAAAAAATGATTATATTAAATATAAAATTTTAATAAAAAATATGAAAAAATGATAAAAAAATTTTCAAGCTGAAAAAATGTGTTGTTGTTCTTACACGCACGTAGCGAAATTTCTCAATAGTTTCTTTATCAATTTGGAAACTTTGTATAGATCATTATAATCCTTAAAAAAGAAGTTGTACAAACTGTAATAAAATTTCTATCTTGTTACTTCTGTGAAAATAAAATTTGCATATAAAAATTGAATTTCCTTATTAGAATGCATGTAGATTTCACAAACAGATATTTTTGAATCAAGCTTCCCAAAGGTAACGAAATTTTTACAAAATGTTTCTCATATACGTACATCTACATTCATCCGCAGATTTAATCAAATCTGTCAATTTTAAATTCAGAACCGAACTCTTTTCCATTCGCTCAACGCTGATCCAACCCGAAAGAGATAATCGAAAGGAGCAGATTCACAGTTAATTTGCTGGCAAATATGGTACTGGGTTAAGAAGATGCGATGGAAAATCGTCGATCTCAGTCGAGTCAGGAAGACGAATTCGGTACTATCTACCTCCGCGCTAGCTTGCGCCCGCTCCACTTTCGCGAGTGGAGGAAGTATCGCGATATCTTCCGGGCGATTTATCCCGAAAATATTCGTTTCGCCAAATTTATGGTCCACCCTTGGAGCCACACCTCCCGCTGGTTACGAGAAATCCATCTGCTCTAACTTCGCGCCGCTCGCACGCTCCAAAAGGAAAGTTGTACCAGTAAAAGCGCGAGAGCTCGCTAATGCGTTTGCCGCAGCGAGCGGGCGTAGAGCTGCTCTCGCCTTTTGATTGGTGTTTTTGAGGTTTTAAGCTATATTGACTTGGCACACGCGCCCTTTTCAAATGGCCTTCTTTGAGCGAGCGAAACTTTTTAATGTTTGTTACTATTTTTCAAAAGTTATCGATGAATGCGACCGCCGGTGCTCGGGCGCGCAGAAATCTGAACAATGCGCATATTTTCGGAAAATACGGATGGTCGAGCTGCACGGAAAATGGATGAAAATATTCGGCTGGAATTTTCGAATATATTTGCAATATTTACAGGTTTTCGGGAAAAAAGGTGGATTAAAAGTCGATTGAACTGATCCGTGTATTAAAATAATTAAAATGTTTTAATTTATAAAAGTGAAAAGATAGTTGTAAAAGCAATTGGATCAATAAATAATTTTAAATTTCTATAAAAAAAAACAAATTTGATTAAATAAGTAGTATAAACCTGGATATTATCAGACGGCAATCAACTTAAAGTTAATAATTAACCTACGCTTATAGCATCTTAATGGAGCAAAGAGATAACGCTTAAACGAAAATAAATATCCAAATCATTCAATTAAAGCAGTACAAAAACAGAATAATTAATAACACGCCCGCAGCGAGTTGCCGCAAAGTTAGGAGCGAGCTTGCAGCGCAGCGCCTCCATATCTCTCCTAGACTCCATTGCAGTAGTCTATGTTTCCTTATCTCTCCCATCTTCATGCTCTCCCAGCCACACGTTGTGCTCCCTCTCCACAGTCACGCGGGGAATCCGATAAATAAAAATAATACCCTGGGCGCGCGAGAACGAAAGGGAAACTATGAGGCCTCCGGCCATGCAAGCCCGACAACTTTTAACTAGCACAAAACAACTCCGAGTGTGTCTGCTGGCCGCGAGAGAACGTAAATTCAAAGCTAGCCACAGTCGATAACGAGTAGCACAGTTACAGTTACAGTAGAGAGCCGCGTCGGTATACCTAAGCGAAAGAAGGTTAATTTATTCGCGCTTTTTCCTCCAGAGCTCTCGACTTAATTCGAGTCCAGCTGGGTGGCAGAGGAGCAAAGCGAGAGAGGCAGAGACACAGTCCTGAAGCAGCTGGCGCGAGTGTATAAATACCGCGGGGATGCGCTTGGCGATGCTCTCCTTTGATAAAAAAAAACAGGCCACTCGGGCTGCGGAGGGGTAAAGCCTGCTTTGAGTATGGGAGAGAGAGAGAGAGAGTCGCGAGCTTGCGGAATTCGGGCGGCAAAGCGCGAGAGCGCGTGCTTTCGTCAAAAGTCGAGTAAATGAAAGGAATTAGGGATGTAGATGAAGTACGATTCCGCCTTTCAAATATGATTTACATGCTAATGCCTGACTTTTTCCGGGATTCATGCAGCGCGCGTATCCTGAATGTTTCATGCAATCTATTTTCCATTTTAACGAGTGCTCTTAGACGCTAAGTATCTGACAAAGTGCGTGTTTTGCGGCAGACGCGTTGACGCTAACTTTTCAACTTTAGACGCGGTGGGGCCGCGTTACTTCTCTGCACTTGTGCCAGCTGTAACTGCGCATTATATTACTGCCCCTGTTATGCAGCAAATATTTAACTCTACCCTGTCTAGCTGCTGCTTTTACTCTTTGCTGCGCGTGAGCCGTAAGGCTGGCTAACTTCTTACTTACTTCAAGAGCTTTTTCATGAGTTTAAGATTAGAAAATACTTTTATGTTCTCTTTCGCATTGCAAAATTTAATTTTCTTGTTTTATTTATAAAAATGCTTATTGCTATATAACATTTAATTTACTCGCATACTTGCAAATTTAATTTATTTACACTAACTTTACACTAACTAACTCTATTTCCCTGAAAATTCTTTAACGTTATTACTCTTTCAAATTCAAAGCACAATCTCTACTGACCTACCTTACAAAATTACGATTTCTATTTTCCCAGACAACCGCCACCGGCAATTTTAACGACTGATAATACCGCCTCCCCAACCACCTCATTAAAAAGCCATTCACAACAAAATTATCTCACTCGTACAATCAACTTCTTTTCACCGTAACCATCCCCGATCACGATAAACCACCAGCTTCTCTTTCAACCACCCCAGCGAATTTATGAAAATTGCCCGTCAAATCTCGAATCAAGCGCGATCGAGCACCCACTGAAAAGAGCCCTGGCCGAGTTTCAAAGGATTTAACACCTGCTCGCCGTTAAAGAGCCAAGCGCGCTCTCGCGTGGCTCTGCTAATGCCCGAGTCGATAAAACCTGATCCTCGCGCGGTTGTTGATTCACAAATGCTCCCGGGGCCATCAATTATGGAAGCCGTTCGGCTCACGAGAGCTGGAGGACCGAGAAGTTAGAGGGACAGCGGGAAAAAGGCGTGATCGATTCATCGGCGCTGTTGCCGCTCCGACTTAATCTTTAGCACAGCTGATTTCTTTCGTTTCTTCGCTCTCTCGGCTTTGTTTTAACTTTTTAATTTTTAGTGGCCAGAGACTGACTTTTTTACCTTAATAATTAAGGAGGCGATGTTACTCGAAATGTATCTCGAAAATTCAGTCCTTTTGTAAATGTTGAATTTTTATTTTTACACGATGATAATAGCCCAATTCTCTTCACAACTCGACTTTTTCAAACAATATCTGAAACTAGCGTTTCCGATTCTCAAGATTTCAAAACACGTTCCCGGAAACGTTATCTCTCCAACTTTTTTTCCCGACTCGCAGCTTCCTCAACGAGCACTGGAATTGGAAATCCGTGAAGGAGATAAGTGGAGAAAGAAAGGGTCGAGGAAAAAAAGAGCAGGAGAGAAAAAAGGAGTCGGCGCACGAAAAAAACGTCGAGTTGAAAATTTAACAAAGGTGCACAAGAGGCCCGGCGTGGAATACATCGGAGGAAAGAAGAGGGAAGCTGCCGCCGGGAAATCGGATTGCGATAAGTCGTCCATCACGTGCCGATGAGAGAATATAAGCCCGCAATGGGCGCAAACGAAAGAAAAGTGGAAAGAAGAGGGCCGGGTAAATAAACTTCAAACCTCTTTCCTTCATCTTTTTCGAGCCTTTGTATTGAAATCTACGACGGGCGGTGAATCTTTGATTTCTTGTGTTTATGCGCCTCTCGAGATTATATGAATATACAAAGGATTTTATTTCTTGGAGAACATAAGAAAATACTGCGAGAGCTTTACTTTAATGATAGAATTCATTTAAGTTATACATCGCACTACTTTATAATTTAAATAATTAAATCAAACTGAGAATTTAATCCTATATAACTTTTAATCAAGTTTGCTCGAGTCGCTCGGACTTTCCGTTCTGATCAGGCTCTACAATTAACTTTGATAATTGAAAAAAAGAGAAAAATCCTAATGTAAATTTATATTCTATGAAAAACTAAATCTAATCCTCAATGGCTATTTTTCTAATTGCATCTACTTAAATTAAATCAATAAAAAAAAATAACCAAAATATCATCAAACAAATCTTCCATATCAACCCTCCCAAAAGCTCCAACAATTAAGCTCATCACACCGACATCCATCCAGACCATCCAGCCCCCGCCGGCGCGTAATTCACATGCGCGACTTAATAATTTGCCGTGCGCTCGTTCCGTTCGGCTTCACCTTCCTGCGCTGCTGCTGCTACTGCTCCCAACTTTCCAAAGTGAATCCCGACAAGTTCGGGACTTCGACGTGCGCGCAACTTCTAAACTCCCCCCGGCCCGCGCGTGCTCTGGTCCCTTGCGTTTTTTTCGACGCAGCCGCGTCAAAAGTTGACCACGCGAGCGAGCGTGACACAGCTAGGTGCGCGCCCCGCCTTTGTTCTGCGGCCTGCGTGGCTAATCCAGTTGTAGGAAATTTCGCGCACGGAGAATTCTTGACTCTCCCGGCTAACTTACCGCTACAGCTCCGAGTAAATATAGCGCTCTGTGTTGTTAGGATTCCGAGAGAGATGCTGCCCAGCGGAGGTAGTATTTTTGAGTGAGGGGGGGGGGGTTCAGTGAATTAAGGTGAATGGTGAATATAATGGATACAATTTAGGGAGCTGAAGATTAATCGACTTTTGGTAGGGAAAGAGGAGCGTGTAATTATTGTTGCTGGGATAATGATTCATTCAAAGACTGGAAGAAGATTTCAGGTGGGGCTGAAGTATTGTGTCAAAATTACTGGTAATCGACGCACGAGATGAGAAATAATGATCGTTTAGTGTTTCTTTAGATTTTGTGCTTCAAGATTGCATTAAATGTATAGAACAACATTTTAAGCAAGCTAAAAATTTAATAGTTTTCAAGTTATTTAAGAATTTGATAATAAACAAATTTTTGAAATCAGTAATTCACAACTTGTTTATTTCAACCATCAACTGACTACTGCAGACTTTCCCACCAAAATACTCCGCACTTTGTAGGGAATTAAAAATACGCGCAACTGAGAAGCTAAAAGATCCAAAGACCCGATCTGTTCCGCAAATAAGCCAAATCCCCGCTGCTAGCAGCGGCATTTCCACGACCCCTCTCCTCATAAATATTTCGCTTGATAAACATCGTAGGAGCCGCGAAGAATCGGCAAGGCTTATATACCTCTGGCCATTAAGTCGTAAAGCCGTGAAAGCTTCGCGGCCTGGTATAGCTACGCTCGAAGCTCCCGACGAAAGAGAGCTCCATAGCGAAAAATCAATGAGCCAGCTGCCGGCATAAACATCGTTCTGTATAGCCGCTAAACAGGGTCAAAAGGCATCTTCGGCTCGAGATTGAATAGCGATGAATTTGCGGAGAGCAGCCGCTCTCTGTATATATGCATAATGCCGCTGGTGGGGCTCCCCGATCGGCTCTCTTCGGCATTACCATATAGTTCGGCTCTCTTTTCCTCGGAGCTAGCGTCGAGCTCGCGCGACACGAGCAGGAGTTCGCCGCCGTAGTTTGCAGAAGCGATATAAACTCGAGTGCGGGATTGTGTGCGCAGTTTCGGAATATAGCGATCCTCGAGAGCTCCGAGACTCTTGCTACTTATATATACCTATAGCCGGCCTGTTCTCTCTTTGTCCCTCTCTCTTGCTGTGCCTGTACTTTATGCGAGGATGAACTTGGGACCCGCTGGTATAAACAAAAGTTCGACGAGCGAGCCACGACTTGTCCTCTGCTACCCCACGAGTAATAATTGTTTTAATGCCGCTGCGTGTACAGAGGCTCTCACGGTCCCTGCGGCTAACTTCGACGGCTGGCCTTTCTATAAGGGTTCGAGAAATTTGACCGATTTCCTGGCTTTGATGTGTACGCGCTGGCTTGCCAGTCGTTTATTTCTACTTTACGTAAGTACTTCGCGCGCGAGTGACTTCTGAGAAGCGGTTGTGAAAATATTGTGAGAGTGTAATTTTCAGATGTAACGCGAAGCCATTTTACAATCGACTGGGAAAATAGGATCGAGCGAAACAGGAGCTACCTTTATTCGAAGATCAGAACGAATTCGAGAGTTGGAAGCTTCCAGCTAGTGTGTTTGTGCTCGCTGCGTATTATCCAGATCAGAAAGTAGAAGTAACGCGATATATCTCTGCGGTAGTGGCTCCCCGCGCGCTGGGGTAAAGATAAAAACGCAAGATACAAATGGCTTTCGCTTGACACAATTTAAAAGTATTGGATTTTCAAGTATTCATAAAATTGGCAATAGTAGCGCAAAACTTATAGAACGGAGAGATACGCGAGAGCGCGCGGATGAAAATTTAAAAACGAAACCCGAGCTCTAGCGCCGAAGCCCTATCTGCATGTGCTTTCATAGCGCGCAGCGTATTTCATAACCGATAGTACATCAATTTATTTATATATCTAACTTTCGTAAACAATCTCAGTCGCAATATTACATTTCAGAAACTATTTTATTCGATAAACAAATGCAGAGCTTTATAAAAAAAATGCAATCAAAGCAATACCGCCAACGTTCAGCAAGCAAGCAGTAAAAGTGCCACTAGCGACATGTCCCTTATCCGAACCTTAATCCAAAAGCCAGTCCAATCCCATCCCAACCATATCCCTGCCAAAAATCACTCTCGGCCATTCCATTTGGCTTGTGCAGCATACGGCCTCAGGCTCATCCTGCTCCGCCTATTACTTTCGCGTAATTGGAGGCACTTTGGCTAAACAGCCTAGCTGAGCGCACGCCTCGCGGATATTCGCAATTACAGAATGGCCACTACCTCGTTTAATCAAGCGCTCGTACAGTGCCAGTCCGCGCCGGATTAGCCCCGCAGTCACGCGCTCAAAGAAAGAGCCCCGCGCTTTGTTTGACGGGCGCGCAGCTGTTTTCTCCCCGTCTCTGTCTCTTGGAAATCTCAGCGGGCCCGAAATTTCCATCTCTCGGGCAACGACTTGCAGGCAGCGCTCGCGGTTGGATATTAAAATTCAGCCACCGCCGCACGTCAAAACAGCCCTATCCGGGAAGTTCTCGCTCCGCGCGGAATGGAATTTCAATCCGCGAAACGACGTGCAGAGGACAGCAATTATCCGCAGCAGTCCTACGGTTAGTGCACGAGTAAAGTTAAGTACGAGGCTGAGGGTATATATACAGATGGAGGCTGGGGCGCGGCTTACGTATAGAAAGAGGGAGAGCCTCGTATACGCTGCATGAGGGACGAATCACGTAGACAAAGGGACGTAAAGAGATGAGGGTACTGTGTCGAGAGAGAGAGAAACTGGCTCGCTGGCTGAAGGGGGCCAAGGAGGGTTTAGGAGAGCGGGCGAAACGTACGAGGATAAGAGACCAATTGAATTTGGAGCCACGCTCGCGCGTACAGTGCGAGCTTGGCTTTTATACGGTGCTTGATGCAATTTACGCGTCTTTTTTAATCAAAGCTGAAACACACGTGCGGAAAGCTCGTCGTGTCGCTTTAACGCTGTTTCTACAATCAGCGCTTGGTATCCGAAAGACGCGTTGTTTGAGAAATGTCATTTGGCGCCGAAGGCTCGGCTTTCTCGGTTTAATGGAAATAAGAAGTACGTGAGCCGGACGAGATTGGACCAATTGCCGGATCAAAGGAACGGATTTTCGCACCAGCGCGCGCAAGATTTTTTAACGAACGGAGGAGGTATATAATATCCAATGCCCCGGCTCTGAATAACCGGCTGGCCGGCTTACTATCAATTTCTTTTTTATGACCTGCCCTTCGCCGGGAAGTTCACCAGCCGGATGAACTTTTCTTTTAGCGCTCGAGTAGTACTTCTTAAACGCGCGCGCTGGCAAAGTCAACGTCGAGCAACTTTAATCGAACTGCCCGGCCAAAAGTCCCTCGATTGCCAGCGGGACGAGTTCGGCGCCAAAGCCACCGCGGCGCAGTTGAAATCGTAACGAGCTGAAAGACCGTTTCAGCGGATTGCCTGCGTAATCCCCGAATAAGATAGTCAACCCAATCAATGGCCTCGGAAGCTCAAAGTTATATACGCGAGTAATAACTGATGACTGCTCAGTTTTCCCGATTCGGCCATCTCGGCAAGAGCATCTATACATAATCGAATAATAACACAGAGTGTCAGAGCTGCGCGCGCGCTTCCCACATCGAGTTATCCTTTGCGAAAGCTTTAAAAAGCAGAATGCGGCGTATATATCAAGCCGGCCAACATATCCGGGACGGCGCGGCCATTGCGTTTTGTTGTGTATGTGCGAGAGAGCGCAGGGAGGCACGTAGCTAGCGCTGGAAATGAGACGCGGGCTTAGAAGAAGCACAGCGCAAGCTGGCCGGGATCCAAGGCGCGTGTCTCGCTGCAGCTCTGGGCCGCGCGCGAACTTCCGCGCGCGTGCAGAGCGCGGGGGTGGTAGGGGAGGGGGGCGTTTGTGCTCTCAAGGCTCTTTTTGGCCGAGGCTGCAGCCAGCCAACGCGTTCTTATTTCCGCAGCTCCGCGTCTACTCTCTTTGCCAGTTCTCGAGAGAGAGAGAGGGAGAGGCTAGAGCGCGCATAAAGAACACAGAGCGGGGCGAAATCACCTCCTCGAGAGCGGCACGTTCCCTCCTCATTTACCGCTCTCGCGCGCACCCGGCAAAACATGACGAGAGTTGCGCTAGCGCGTTGAAGCTGGAGGGTGAGAGGACGGAATGTGTTGGATTTATTTAACGATGAAGATGCCGAGGACGCGGGGATTTTTACGGCTCGTGTCCATTGGTGAAATTATTTTTTTCGTTCTTTTTGAGTTGGGAATGGTTAAGGGGGTCGGATGAGAGTATTAGGGTGGAGAGGTGGGTAATTACTATTTCAGCATCTTTAGAGGAATTATCTTGACGTTAGTTCGACTTGTGATGAGTTATAATAATTAGAAAGTCTCATTTGGAAATTCACTTAATCTGATATCTCAGGGCGAGAGTAAAAGTTGAAAACGTTTAAAATTGGAATTGGAAATTCAAAGTGCTGGAGTTTCAGAAGTTTTAAAGCCTTGGAGCAGTTTTTCAAAAGTACTGCAATCACGAATATCCTGACAATAAAGGAAATGAAAATTATTTGCATTTCCTTTTTTTCCCTTAATTTCAGTTTCTAACGTTCCGAGACTGACATCATTTTTTCGATCAGAAACGACAATAAAAGAGTTCCAAATTCCAATTATTAAAATATCGGCTAAAAACATCAGTTTATCCCCAATCCTGAGCGCTGATTTCTCCATAAACAAAGGACATAAATTAACGTAATTATCGGTGATTGAATATAAAATCACTATCGGCCGAATTTGCACAAGCGTCATAATCAAACGATGGAATAACAATGAACGACCGGCTCTCGGCGCGCAGGAATAAGTTAAATCAATATGCGCAAACTGAGGGGAGAGAATCCGTCGCTGCGTGCGCGACTATTTTTGCCGACGATAAATATCGAATGGTAATTGATAAATCAGCATCGACTGAGCCGAGGGTAGGGGACACGCGATGATTTTCGTCGCGATAGATCTTGCCTCGTGCGAGCTACTGGGGTAATTACGATTATTCACGATCACGCCGAGCGATTGTAATGAGGTAGAATCTAATTTGAGAATAGCCTGCGGATTATGTATCGTTATTTAGATTTCATTGGCAGCGGTTATTGAACGCTGGGCGAATTATGCGTTTGGTGGGATGAGGTAATTGAATGGTTGTTGGAGAGGGACATGATTGAGTTTTTCTTTTGTTTTAGGGGAGGGGGAATCAAGACGTTTTATGGATCGTTTGGTTTCAATGTTGTAAAGTAAGTTATGGTTTATGGTGGGTTGGAAAGTGTCCGAGTGTATATAAGTATGTGCATGATACATGGCAGATGGTGTTTGCGATATATGGCCAATATCGATAAAATATCGCTGCTGTGTTGACCGTGTATCAAAATATCAGCAACATGTCGCCTAGTCGGAAAAAAATATATTTTTCGTAAAACTTAGGATAGAAACTACTACTATATCGGCAATGAATCAAACGACGTAAATAAAGCATAGTTTATCATCACGCATAAAAATATTGTTCTAAAACACTATTTAAAAAAATAATTAAAAATTTTGTTTCATATTTTCCGAAATTCTTTTCAAAAAATACTCTTTGAAAAATGTTCAAAAAATTATTATTAAGAAAATAAAGGAATTTTTTGAAAACTTCACAGAAACTAACAAGAAACTTATGTTTCCTTTAAAAACAGCAAAAACCATATTTGTATTCGAAGCGAGAGCCACAAAGCTCAAAGAGTTCAAAAAAATTAAAAAAAAAACCTCATTTTAAAAGCGTAGCGTATGAGTCTCTCGGGGTCGAGAGAGAGAGAGAGAGAGAGAGAGAGAGAGAGAGAGAGAGACAAGTGCACCCTCTTCAACATTGCCGAAAGAAGAAAAATTCTATCGATTTTAGCAGGGCACCGTACACTATTTCGCCCCGGCACTTCTCCCCCCTCCTCTTGCACGTTTTTCAGCGTCTTTTGCGCGCATCATTCTTCCACGCACAAAGTTCCCTGCCTTCTCTGCGTCTCAAAGCGGCAAAATTCTTCACGTACCTATGACGCTCGTAAATTCCGCCTCT
>JAPYZA010001632.1:0-29484 GCA_030522685.1 Eupelmus azureus
TCACATCCTCATCAGCGCCCTCATTCATCAACAGGCCCTCTCTCCCACTCAAAAAATAAGCCGCCTCGCCAGCACTCCAGCACGTATACAAGCTCGGTGCTGCAATAATTGGCGCAGCGCTCCACTAGCCGACAATCATATTAGACAGCGATTAGTCGTTACTCCAGGCCGCTGCTGGCGCTGCTCTCTGTTTTTGACCTCCATCCCACTCGAGCCGCACGCGTACGAGCCGGCCCGCCGCCGCTACGAGACGGTTAGCCGCATAACCGCGCCAACCTCATTGCCATTGTGTCGCCCCCGCTACTATCTCCCTCCCTCGCCTCTCGCGAATCGTCGAAAATACGCGCTTGAGTCGGCACACGCAGAGTCCGAAATCGTGTTTGCGCGATTCGCAGCGCTGCTCTGGGTCCCGGCTTCATTAAACCGAATTATGCGCATTAGAGTACCCACCGCTGCGGTGCGCGCCCGAGCGCTGACTCTTCAGCCCTGAAAATTTAATGTTGGAATTTTTTTTTTTTTTTTAGAGTATACGCGTGGGTGAGTTGCGAGTGGCCGGATGGCCGTGAATTAAAAATAGGCGCGCGCTGAGCTCATTATTTCGAAGATGAGCGAGGATGCGGAATATTAAGCGCGCGTGAGAGCTGCGGGTAGGGCTTTGTTCGCGGGCCGCGTTATATTGATGATTACAGTTTGGGAGGAATTTAATGCAGGCTTTTTCCGACCCGGTCGCGGAGGTGTGAGGTAATTGTTTTTTACGCGGCGCGCGCCATTGTTTTCGGCGACGGTTTATGTAAAATTTAATTATTTTCGGGGATATCGCGCGTTAACAGAAGGATGATAAAGCTTGAATTTAACGCTGTCGAAATTTAATATAACAAAATACAATGTGACGCGGGCTGGGTGGTACTGCGCGTGAAAAATTATTTTTATATTAAATTACGTTTTTTATCGTATAAATTTATAAATTTAAAATAAAAGAATTTCGTGATTTATATGGGACTATCTAATAATTAAATATAGTATAAAGCTTCCGTGTATGTTGTAAACGTCATTCGTAGGGTGGTATTTTTCCAGGAAAATAAAAAATAGCATCGTTTGAAATACAAAAATAAAATATTCGGCATAGATAATAGTACGTTTCACAATAACGTAGATTTTCGCTGCATACGAAAATAAAAATTAGTGAATACATTAATAATATTTTTCTTACTATTATTAACATTCGTATTTATTACGTAAAATTGTCAGTCGATATACAATATTATAAATATTATAAATATAAATTATGTATGAAATACACACCTACAATTTATCTTTCAGAAAAATACCTCCTTCCTCATTTGCAACAATCAAACCTCACCCAGCATTCCTGAACCCATTCATAAGTCGCTTGTCAACTGAAAAGCACCGTAACCGGCTCTAATCTCCAACATTACCCGATGTCCGCTCGATTAGAGCAGATCGCGATCAGCGCGCTTACAACTCTCTGAACTCAAAACGTACTGTATTCGTCAAGGAGATCGGCGCTTAATCCAGCGCACACGCGCTTATCCTGCGCTTATAAATAGCCTCGCTCTCCCACTCTACTCTTTCTCTCTCTCTCTCTCTCGCATTATCATCAACTTGTCAACGAGCTTTACGCGTACATAACGCGTGTGTTCGCACGCAACCGACTGCGTGCGTTTACGTATACGCCTAATGCATCCCCCCTATCCCTACTATTCGCGTGCACGTATAAAGGTAACTACGCGCGTATCTTTCTGGAGCTTACGCTGTTTATCTATCTTTAGAACGCGCTGCGTAAAAAGCGCGTGTGTATATACGCAGTCGGCGCGTAAATAACCGCGCGCTCTCGCGCACGGTTACACACACGCAGAATCGCGCGAGCCTTGCTTGAATGCGCGTTCTCACTGTTTCTCTCTCGCGGTGCGCTCTCTCGGCTTCTCGGCTTTGTTTCTGCCGGGGCACGCTTTTTCCGCGCTCCCGAGATTGGCGTAAATGTATGTGTGAGTTTATGTGTACACGCGGGCTCGGTAAGGTAGGAGCGCGCGGTTAATCTGCAGCACGTGCTGTTTTCTCTCTCTTTCTCTTTGGAACGCGAAATTTTCTTTGTTTCACCTTCCTCCTCCTCTGGTGGCAACGTTTTCACTCTCGTATACGTTCCTATACTTTTTCGCTTGCTTCGGCTCGCACTTTTCATTGCTTTTTCACGACTCTTAACGGTGAGCGAAGAGGAGAAGAGGAGGAGAGAAAATGTGTACTGGAATATTTATGATTTTCCATAGTCATCATGTTGCCTCTTGTGAATTGCTTGTCGACAATCAGCTTGTCAGAATGAATATGTTCAATGATTTTTTTAAATCTACGGCTTACAGTACCTGTCTCGTTCTACTTAACTTTTCTCTCATTAATTCTAAGAATACACACTTTAGCTTTAAACCAATTCTTTCTATGTAAAAAATGAATAAAACACCACAAAATACAATAAAAGAATTTATAAATTAATCAACATTCAGTCTTACTTATCAACGCAAATACGATCGCACCGTAGAACCGACCTCGCCGCACCTGAATTAATCTCCTCGCCGGCAGTGAGAGCCCGCTGACCAAATCCACCATTCCCATAGATCTCCTCGTCGTCTTCATCCTCAAAATTTCATCGCCACACCGCAGATATCTCTTCCCGCGGCGACTGAATCTCCCTCAAAGGGCTAGAAGACGCTGCTCTATGAATGGCCCCTCGCGCTGCTAGGTCCGTTAAATCAACATCATCCTAACCAGCTCCTTAAAGACACGCCGCCTCGGGAAGAAGGTATAGCTGAGTCCTGGCACAGCGCAGCGAACTGTCTTTACCCCTTAAAGAGAGATGTCTCTATATACACAATATACACATATATATCGTAAAATGGTTGACTTGCTCGGTTTGGTGCGGACAATGCACGGGGCAAGCGAGCCTTTGTCTATCTTCGCGAAACTCCGGTGTACGATCTCTCACACAACAGCGTAGACCGACTGTTTCTAGCTCGCGCAAGTAGTGTCTCCTTCACGGGCCATCGGCTCTCTGGCTTCGACATCGCGCGGAGGGCGCGAATAATACCGCGACAAGCTCCGGCTCCAGGAAATCCGGAAATGGATTTGCATCGCGGCCGCGCGCGTAACAAGATGCGGTGCTAGTGGAATGTTCTGGAGTGCTGACTTCTGCGCGTTTGCGCGCGCGAGGCTGCGGTGAGTGTTGCCGTTGCGGCTGGTATATTTGCGAGATGCGACGAGCTTGGGTATTCGTTGGTTCGCGGGTGGGAGGATATAAAATTGTAGTACTGTTCGGAACTGCGATGCGAGTTCTGTAGAATTTGACTGGGGTGTTGGTCGAATAGTTTGTTGGTAAATGAGATAGTTACGTAAATTCAGCTAGTCAGTGGCGTTATAAAAGATTATAAATATGAAAAAAAATTGTGTTTTGTTATTTCTGCAAGATATACAAAAATTTAGTACTTATCGCAGTAGTGCAATATATATGGTAATTTTACGTTGAATGTCACGCTATTTCCTTAAATACGTCAGTCATTCAGTATATAACAGAATAACTCGACATAATTTCACCGAATAAATTATCTTAATGAATTTAATTATCCTATTATCAAAGACTTACAACGCCAAATACAATTCCCTCCGCATCAACAAAGTGCCTTCCGAAATTCCCAATTCAATACCTCTACACCACCAACCATTCCATTTTTTCTCAAAAAGCACATCCGATCTTCAGTACAATCCTCTTACCAACCATCTTCAATCCTCCCATACACGCACTCACACACAGACCTGCATGATGCACAAAGCAACCTCTCCTCAGCTCCACTCGCTCGAGCCAGCGAAACTCGCTCAGGCTTCTCTCCTCCTGGCGCGCTGCGCATCCAGCCGTCGTCGAGATTCTTCCGGGTATATCGATTCCCCCTGCCTGCTCTCCTATACACTCGAGCAAGAAAAGATCGGCAAGCCTTTACGGCCGCTCTCTACGCTTACCCTTGTTTCCTTTATTAACTCCTCGCCCGCGCAAATCGTTTCTCGATACTGATCTAGCTCGCCCGCGCGCTATCCGCCTATCTGGTTTATGCTTCGTTGTTGCGCACGCCGGGAGGTTTTGGCAGGCTAGGAGAGAAGGATGGCCTGGACGTGGCGTATGGTTGTATAAGCGGTGACGGGTTAGAGGGAGGTGTAGTTTATTCGAGGATCGTTCTGGATATTGTGGTGTAAAGCGTGGTTCGGTTGGAAATTCAAGGCGCGGCTTGACGTGGCGGAATTTGAATTGTTGTTTTTGAAAAGAAACATTTTTATTTTATAGATATATGGGTTAAGGATGGCTCGTGATTTAGCTGGTTGCAGGCTTCATCTATATCCATACGAAAGTGATGCATTATTTGAACAGTGGCTCATATCGAAGTAAGGCATCAATTCCATTAAAATACCGTATAAATTCTAAACCGGCAGAAATAAATCGTCAAGCCAACGAGGACTCAGCCATAAATCCCATTGAAAATCCCAAAAGTGTGCCGCGCGTCAAGCGTTTACCCGCTCGCAGATATCCCAGTTTTCATTGCCGGTGACAGGGCTCTCAGCTCCGCGGCTCCTTCAAAAGCCAATGAATTAAAACAACGCATTATCCTACGGGATCTCCGGCTCCCGTCTACGTAGCTCCCGCGCACCTGCCTAACCTGAACTAGATAAATCTCTCTCGTCTTCGCGCTCATATCGGTCCAGATCTCCCCGAAAAAACGTCTCCCCGCTGCTTTGCATATAAATAACCCACCTCGCAATTCCACCCAATCATCAGCTATCCGCGTAATCTCGTTTATTCATTAATTCGGAGCGCTCCGATAAATAGAAGCCAAGGGACAAAAACTCTTCGGCGACAATAGCTGCACGCGCGGGGGCGTACGGCTATTCGCCCTTCGACTTATTCATGAGCTCGCTCTGCGCTCCGTCATCTCTCCACTCTCCTTACGCAGCTGCAGCGGCGTGGGACTTATCCTGGAGAATCTCTGCTCCGAGAGTAAGATAATCCGTAAAACGAGCGCGCAGACGTACGTATGTATAGCTCAGGAGAGAGAAAGAAGCGGACCAATGGAGTGGCATATCGCGTTGCGCTCCCGAGCGAGCTGTGTGCCGGTAATCTTCTAGCCTTGGGCCACATTTTGCGCGCTACAGAGTCTCTCTCTCTCGTTACGTGGGTAGTAGTGCAGAGAGTGCCAGCTCGCGGCTGGGATAAAGATGCGCCGAAATATTTTACCCGAGCAAATCTGAGCGCCGCAGCAAGCGAGCGTGCCGCTACATAATGCGCACCTGATCGTCTATACGCGTTACGGAGCAAGGCGTGGGTGGAGGAGGGGGTGGGGGTAGGGGTATGGATAACATAATTTTGCCTATGCAAAACCGGCGGCTGCGCCCCCGATACTAGAGCGCCGATGACTACGAGGTTATTACGCGTGTAAAATAAATCTGGAAGAGTTACCGGTGCTGGTATCGCCGCTGCCGTTTTCCTTGGAAGGGGTGCTGGTAAGATAAATTTACGATGCGATGAAGGCTTTTCTTTTCAAAATGCGAGGAGCTGGCCTGCGTGTGTGTGTGTGTGGATTGTGGCGGGGTAAGTCGAAGCGGTTGTTATCGCGTTGTTTATGTTGGAGATGAGGATGGTTAAGCTGTGCGCGAGGTTGTAAATGATTCGAGTTTACTATGTATTGGAGAAGAAAAAATGGATAAATGTACCATTTTATTTATGATCGTTATTATGGAGGTAACGTCTTACTGAGATAGAACAGCTTGCTCCTCTGTGTTCCGAGGCTTTATCCAATTTATCTGGAAATGAATTGCATCGGCGCTGCGCTAGTCTGTTGCATAAATATAAAAGAAACTATATTATAATATTCATAATGCTGACGCCTGTAGAGTAAAAATATATCGCCGACCTAGTTTGGAAAGAATATGTTGTCGAGAAAACAGCGATTTTCACTCGACGTGACTTGAATTTTATGTCCGACTATATTTAACTTTTACATCTTGACGTGTACCGTACATTTCCATTATTTTTTCTCTGTTTATCAGATAATTTATTAATATTCTAAAACACTTTAACACCTGTTACAAGTAAAATATACATTAAATAGAAATACTAAATCAAACGTTTCATCACCCAACACTATTATTATTATTTAACATAAAACTCCCATCATCGAAAGTAGAGGGTCAATATTCAATGCTTGCATGCATCTATACGTAACCTGGAACCGAGCCGATTGATCCCACGTATACGACCTACCAGCTCGTGGAATGTCTCAATTTCAAACTTAAAGCCCTCCATTCTATATCTTCAATTTTATTATTTATACCTACCTCAGTAGTGCGCCTGCCTCATTTCCTGTTACGCTATATAAACCATCTGAACTCGGCTCGTATCATGGCATTGTCGAGGACACGAGAAGCTTCACGCATAGCGTGGCTCCGTGTATATAGTTCAAGCTTTACGCGGAAGGTACCGCAAAGTTGCGGGTACTTTAAGAAACTGCTAAACGCCGGGCGGAGACAAGCGTTTTGCGGTTTTCTTTTTGTTTTAGTTAAACTGCAATATGCGGGGGCGGTGTTTGCTTGGATTGTACGTGTCGAAATTTGAATTATCATGGTTTTGAGGTTTTTAAAATTTGTTAAACCGATTAAATAAATTTTGGTAATTTAATATTACTGTAAAATTTTATTATACGCTTTATAGAAATTATACAGGTTTGCACAAAATCAGTAGAACATACCAGGCTTGGTAAGACGCCGTTTGGCAATACTCAATTAACTCACCTAAATCACATCACCCTCGCTCTTTGTAAACATCTCAGCTATTAGCTCACTCATAAATAAACAATCCCCACAAACCAATCCTTCAAAACATCTAGTGAAACGACTGCAACAACATTAATCCTCAAAAGAACCCTTACTCACATCTCACTACATATACACCAGCCTTTTCTCCAAGCGCAGCTTTTCTCTCCACGCATATAACCACACGCTCACCGCCTTACATACATCTACACAACACGCCGGCTTATACGGCCGAGGCGTGTGACAAGGCGAATTTTTCCTCGCCGTCGATATATAGCAACACCCGCGAGCGGCGCAGCAGCGACTCCGTAAACGGGCCGCAGATGGGCTTCAAGCTTTATGCATATATATAGACGCGATGCGGGCAATCTCGCGAGCTGCTTTCCTTATGGCCTGCTGTATACGTATATAGGTGCGAGAGCGGGAGATATGCACACGCGCGCTCATGATTTTCCGTATCGGGCGCGCTTTTATACTGGATAGGCTGAAAATAGGTGCAGATTTTCCGCGCTAGCTTACGGCTGGGTTATTGTTGTACTGGCATTAGTGTGGAGCCGGATGTTTGGGGAGTGTTAAGGGATCTATGATGGGGCTTTAGGTTCGTGAGAATGGAATATTACGTTTACTTGCGCCCAGGGCTTTGAATATAATTTTTCGCATTGACTTTTCGTTTGTAAATAGAAAAAATCCTTTTCTCGCGTAAATCTATCAAAAATTTCAACTTCATCGAATCAAAAGACAGTAATACCACGCCTGTCAAGTCTTCCTTTATCCCCATTCATCAGCCAACCCGACCATCCAAAAGAGCCAAAATCGAAACCGTCCTCCAGCTCGACTCCCAATAGCCGACCCAAAACCAGCGCCGTGTGCTCGACTTATCGACTGTCGCCCTATACACTCCGAATCGTCCAAAAGGAGAACCACCCCACCTCTCTCTCTCTTCTCGCGTCAGAACTATCGCATAAATCCTCGGCCCCGCCGATTCATTTTCCCCGGAAACGCCGCTCTCTCTCTCTCCCTCGCATTGATAACTGCAAAGTTACAAGCGCTGCGCCCATTGTCGCGCGCGTCCTGCGATCGAAGCATACATCCCCCACCCTCCGACAATGCAGACTCGGGGACTATGGAAAAATCGAGGCCCCGCGGGCCGGCGATGATTTATGCGCGCCGGTAATACACTTTCGAAAAGTTGTTGCCTCTTCCTCCTTTTTCTTGGACGCGCCACCCGCGCATGACGGATACGGCGCGTATAAGTCATCGCGAATAAAAGTTGAAGACGAGCGCGCGTGGGCGAGTTTCGCCGCCGGCTGGGAACAAAAGGCCGGTAGCCTATACTACTCCCGCTGCGCTTCTTCTTTTGCTGAAAGAGCGACTCTTTCGCGATGCGTATGCGTGAGAGTATGGACTTTTGTCCGGTGGAAATTTACATACTGCGAGGTATAGGGTGATGTTTCGGTGCTGAGTTATTAAGACGCTTCTTTTGATGGTGCGAGAAAAGGCTGATGTTTATTGTGGTCCGCGGAGTATTGTGTTTGATCTTTTCATTGTTGAGGCTGTGCTGGGTTGCGAAAGGCTTATTATGTCGTTAGCAGGGGTATGATACGGCGTGAATCGAGCTTGACGCATCGCGGTGCTTTTTGACTGATTGACACCTTAATATTGCGTTCAAAATGCACTTCCTGATAAATCGGCGTATAAAATATTACAAAGACGCCAGAATTCTTTCAGCTTCTCATTCAGCGGAATGACTAATGCACAGAGCCCAGCGCAAAATATTTAATCCAGCAAAGCCATCGGCCCAATCGCACCCCAGCCCTTCCATCAGCTCCCACCAGACCTCGTATTCTCTCCCGTCCGGCGCGTAAATTACAGAATTACTCGCCACCTCCGCGCCGGCCTCGCGGGGCAGATATAGTTTTCGCGCTCGATCTTCGGCCCGGCAGCCGCTCTCCTGGGGGAGGGCTGGCTAGCTGCACAATTTCGACCTCTCGCTCGGCTCCCCGGCCATTTGTCGAGCTTAAAACCGTTTAACGCCGATCCGACTTCGTAAATTGGCGCACTCCGGCGGCGGCGGCGGTGGTCGGTCTTTAAAAAGGAAGAGGGAGCTCGATATTTCGAATGCCAAGAGAGGCCGTTTAATGGCGACGCTGTAAAAGGAGCGTATACAGGGACGACGGCGCTGGGGCTTGCGAGAGGGACTCGGGTTATGGGTCCGAGGAATTTTATTATGTGGCGTGAAAAGTGACGGTTGTCGGGAGTCGTTTGAGGGAGGGATGTGGGAGTTAGGAAGTGGGGATATTATTATTTGATTGTCACAGTTTTTGAGGTAGTCAGTTTTACCTTGAGAAGGATCATTTTTATTGATATTGTAAATGTTTTCACTATTATAAATTACAAGTAATAGTAGTTTTAAATATAAGTGTGTAAAAGTTGATTTTCCGCACGAAGGCGAATTGAATATCCGATCTGAGTGAGGGTGGTAATAACCTTCTGAGCCGAGAATCAATTTATATACAAATGTAAAACAATTGTTTTTGATACAGTGGTCCAATCAGTATGTAAAGTATTACTTTACGCACACTGTATCAAAAATACACTTAACATAATACAATGCCACCACAAATTACCCTCTAGCCAGAAATCAAAGCTCTTTATTCACAAACCAAACAGACCACCCTCTTATCAAAATTAAAAAAAAAATCGTAATCGCGTGGGAGACCTCGAATCCAATTTCGAATAACGCGCATTAGCTTTGCCCAGCACATCGAGGCGAGCCTAAACAGAAACGGCCGGCGCGCATTGCAGAAAAAAAAGGACTGCATGCGAGCGAACGGAGACAGCTCTCGGGCGTGCGCGCATTCGGCTTGCGTCATCAATGAGGCCTTTCATTAGGCTCTACGCATGCACACACGATGCAATCATTAATTAGCCCCAACCCGAGCGCCCGCGCCGAGGGAATTAATGTCTTGAATCTTGCCGAACGCGCGGCTTTCTGTATACAACCGCTGTCCTGTCCTCTGTATTCCCGTGCCGCTATTATTCCTTAGATGTCGTAATTAGCATTGTGCGCGGACGTGGATACGTCGCCGCTCTCGGAGACTTTGTAATTTATTTGTTTTATAAACGCGCGAGGTTCGCCTGTGGGCGACCTGCACTTGTTGCGGCTACCGTGCCGAGTTGGACGAGTTTTGCTCCGTTGCGTGTTTCTTTCGTGGAAACAATGCGGTTGTATCATTAATTCATTCGTCTACGTTGCTCCGCGTTCTATTTCCGCTAATGAAGCCTCTTTGCAAATTCTCAGTTTCCTTGTATAAGGCATATTCAATCATAGGCAAAAATTCCAATAAACAAAATGCATAAATTTTCAGATCAGAACAAACGAAAGCTTAGAAGCATCGCGCGGTGTCGACATTCGCGAAAGACGCACGCGGAACAGGGCGAAATAAGCGAATTCCAGCGACTACGTTTTTCCGATACACGTAACTCCGCACAGGCGGGCCGTGAAATGTACGCGTATACGTCAGAGGCCGGCCGGGCTATTTACCTAAAATTGGATTTACCTTAGAGCATTCCGCTCTCTTCGTGTATGTATAGGGAAGAGCATTCCGTAGTATAGGGCGCATTCTGCGCGCGACGCAAGGTCGCGCCTCTGCGATTTCTCTCGAGATTCCGTTGCACGGCTGAGGAAAAGAAAAAAAAATAAGCGTAAAAGAGTGGAGAGCGATATTGCCGGGGATTAGAGGCGAGGAGAGGCGAGAGTTGTGTGTATCGTTTCTCTTAATAAAAAGGCTCTCTGTGCTGAATAATCTTCTTTATGGCGTGTTAAAAGTAACGCTGGCTAATGCTTTGCTCTTGTTTTTCTGTTTTAGGTGAGTGTTATGATTCTTGCGGCTGGTGTTCGTTAGTTGTGACTTTGTGAGTATAATTACGTAGTGTATTTTGTTGAATGATTAATTTCTACGCGATGAGTTCATAAATCATCGCTTTTTTTATTGAATTGCATAAATTAGATTTACAGATTCTTTACAAAAATCGAAAACTAATTTAGCATTCTTCCAATGTATTCCGATGTACATATCAGAACAATAGAATTAACTTACATTGAAATCCAAAGAAAAAGCCTCGATCATTTTCAATTCAAGTCTCGAACCAAAAAGCAATTTGTAACGATTTACCCTATCTTCATTACAATAGCATTCATACAAGCCGACTGATTTCCATCGCAGCCAGCAAACTCCGCGCGCGCCAAACAATCGAAGCGTGCCAGCTGCAGCGCGCCTCGCCACTGCATCTCGTATTCCGTTAAACTGTTCGCAAAACGAAAATCGCGCTCGCGCATTAATTACAATCAGCCCCGTTACATCGAGGCGTTAATCGCGCGAGTCTGCGACTAAAAACCGGCGTCATCGTTGCGTAAAATACCGTCACGCCCGCCAAAAACAAAAGCCGGCCTCGCGTCTAAAATAATTTGGCCGCCGGGACCCCAGCGCACAACACTTCGAGCGCGCAATTATACAAAATTCAAAACGATAAAGCCCCGGCGGGCGCTCGCGGCAATTAGCTTTACAACTTCCGGAAAAGCGGCGCGGCGAGAGCGCGAATTCCGGCGTTTAACGTCATTAATTCATCAGCGCCGGCCGAGTCGCAATTTCGCCGAGCCGTTGATTGCGAATTCGCGCAATGGGAAACGCGGAATTCGCGGGCGAGAGTGCGAGCAATGCCGATCAATTGCCAAGCGAGAGTTCGCCCTTCTTCATGGCAGAAATGACGTGCTCCCCCCTTTCGTTGATCCTGGTATATAGTATCGACTATCTGTGTACGCTGATCCGGATTAATTATAACGAGTCTACGTTTAGGCCGGCTTGCTGGTCTAATGATTGTGGGTGTTTGGGTGTATGCGAGATGGGCGCGGAGCACAAGGGGCTTCTGGAGATAAAAGACTGGACGGTGAAGGTTGGAGGTCCGAGGATTTATTGCAGCGAGTTTTGTCTATGGGATTTGTGGATGAGGTGGGGGAGTTGCTGATTAAGAGAGCTCGATGTATGATGTGGATGGTGCACGGCGAGTGTGGGGTGGATGTGTAATTTACTGTGACAAGGATGAAATTTGATAGGTTGAATTTTAAAAATGCTGTTCCGAAAATTGAGTATGTTGTAGAAACTAAATTTTGTATTTCACCGCGAACTAATATTAATTTAATACGGTCTTTGGCTACGAAACTATGGCACTTACCATGGCATGAGGGAATTAAAAAACAATATAATTCAAATTACTATCAAAGGACTAATTATTTTTTTATTTACGATTTTATTACGAATTTTTAGTGGAACATTTTTTTCATTTTTTATCCGCACATTTTTACTGTGCTTCGTAACAAATGCTGTTGACAATTACTTCCCTATTAGTGATAAATCCCGTACATAGAACTATTAGTGAAATTTTTTAGTTGATGAATAAATTTAATTAAAATGAAAATCTTTTTTCACAATGACATTCTTTCACGATACATAGATAAAGATACTTTCACATCAAACTTTCAAAACACACTATTGTCTCAAATTCTCAAGACACGCGTGTCCGTGAACCCTCAACAACTAACAAAACCTAATTCCCACCCCCCACGAAAAAAAAGCGCGCATTACACATCCCCAAAGCAGCCACAACGGCTCCGAAAAGCAAGCAAAGCTCTCTTTCCAAAATCCCAAGAGCACGCGATGACGCTAAACCGCCTGGCGAAGAGGCGTCCGGCAAAAGCTCCCACTCTCTCCTCCCCCGAAACATTCTCGTGATTTCTCGAGAGCAGCGCTCGCGGAATCCGTACGACAAAGCTCGGATCTCCGGACCCCCCGCGCGCGCCTGCGTGTACAGCGTAATCCGGCCTTCTTTACCGGTATAGAGCATTATCCGTGCGCTTATTCAGGCCGGCCGCTCCGTATAGCTGGCTTTCTTCCGCCCCATTATCCCCCGGCACGGGAGCCAATAATTGCATTTTGTTCTCTTTGAGTTCTCTGTGCGTGAATGGGCTAAGGATATTCCGCCATTGATTTGGAGGAGTGCTGGAATTTTAATTAAAGGACGCCCGAGAGCTGTACGGGGTTTTTGTTTCAAGGAATCGGCTGATTGTACGGATTAAACAAATAGGGTTCGACTGGATATAAATGACTCTTGCGCGATAAAGGATTTAAATCTGATACGTTGGCTTTTGTTCGAATGACCGGATGGAAATTATTGTGAATTTTATTAAAGAATTTAATTTATTTATTCGAAATTGGAATGGTTACGCGTAGCGAGCAGTGATAACGTTTACTAAATAAAATTCCAGACTGGATCAATAAAATATCCTTAATTCGCAGGTCAAAGAGAATAAAATGCAATTATTGGCTCTTTCTCCATCCTCTTTGAACTTTTTACGTAGTAATTGAGGATATTTACTATTGATTTCTTTCGGAATTCAAATTAAAAGACAATAAAGTAAATAAAATAAAATAATTGTTAAGCGATCTATAAGTATTTCAGCTGAAAAACAAATAAAATACTTGTTCAAAAGGTTAACGTTAAAAAAAAAATAAATACTTACCAACAACAACAGCCTATCGCTAATACCCAGACGCTCAACTAAAAATCTGAACCAGCCTAAAGCCCTCGTTACACTCTAACTCGAAAATCCCAGCTTCCACCCAAAGATCACTCCACAACTCACCTGATACATCAGTTAAGCATCCCGTCGAAAGACGGCGCTAATTCGTCCACATACACATATACACACAAAGTCGCTCATCTAACTCGCTTGCGCACGTATACACGGGGCTCATCCGGCGGTCGCGGCGGCTTCCTTGTCCGAATAATTGGCACGCCGCCTCCGCCCTCTGCGCGTATATGTGTATACCAAACACAAACACACAAGTGCGCGTGTCTCGGCCGAATTAACAGTAGTTGGCCTATAGTGCAGACCAAGAGCAAGAGAGAGGGAGAGAGTAAATCAGCGAGGATGTGGGTACACGCGGTGTAGCGCCTTTACTTATTGCCCAGACGCCGGGATGCTTCTAAGTGGACTTTGCTGTTTGCCTGGAGTGATGGAGCGGCAGAAGTGGAAGGGGGATGTCTTGGTTGGTCTCTTTTTGTCGAGTGTGGCGTCGGTGTAGTGGATATAGAGCTTTTTGTGTTTTATTTTTGGAAGTTTTTTGTATTATGGATAAATGATGAAAATAAGGGACTACTACTACTTGAGCTGTTTGTTGATGGTTCAGTGTAAACTTTGATTTGTTTATCTGAAGAGTATACAAAATTTTTTGTCTGTAACACAATCAAAATTTTCTACGAAACATTCAGATGAAATTGCAGGAATTGCAGCATTGTTACAAAAGCAAAACTTCTTGTTTAATCAGCGCTTTATAAACAATTCGCCATTAGCAGTTCAGTGTAGAGCTCAGAATCCATTCTTCAAATGCTAATCATTTCTGGTACTCGGCGGTTTTTGTGTATGCAGCGCGCTCGGTAAGTTCCAGCGGGGAAACGCGGAATAGCAAGTTAGTTTACAGTTTCACTTAGCAATTCCTGTACACTTTATGTAACTGTTCCTTTTGAACTTCAAGAATTATGTTACGATTTTGTTCGTGTTTTAGATGTTCCCCTCTCCAACTCCGGTTCCTATGAAAATCAAAGGCCAAATTTGAATCTATTCATTTGATCCCTCCATTGTTGATGCCACATCCGCGCGGTCCGAAATTCCAGTTTCTCGACTAAATCTTTTGTCAGCGCAGCTACGTTGCCCACAAAGGCAGCGCTCGGCGCTCAACTTTTCAAAATGTACGAACGAAATTCCAAATCAAATTGAATTACCTCGGAAAATACTGGCTCAACGCGCGAGGAATTTCGCATTCAGTCCCTAATTTAATAAACCGGCTGCCGCTTACACCGCCTCGCCTCGGCAAAAACTTCTCGAAAGCAATCCGGCAAATTAAAACCGCAGCGAAAGGAAAAAAAAAAGAGATCGGCTCGCGGTAACAGAAGCATCCGTGACTTTTCAACGGGCTTTCCAGCGCGATAATTTAGACGTCCTTACACCTCGCGATAGCCAACTGCCGAAGAAGGCGGAAGAATAACCTGCCCCCCTCGACTCTCCGGCTCATGCATTTTAAAGAAGCCAGACTGTAATTCATACGGGCTGGCTCTTCTTCTGAAAATTATTCCGAGCTCGGGCGCATAAAACTAATCTTTAGTGCCAACACGGTGCAGCGCCGCGCCTAGAAATAATCCCGTTGTATCAACGAAAGCTCTCTCGCGCTGCTAAAATGACATAACCCGGCGCGGCAGCTTACGTATACACACGTATCCTTTCATGCCACGTGCAAACATCTGCAGTCGCGTGTATATTCCGACTGTTCTCTCTGAATTAACAGCGCCGAAGCGACCGCGAGAGAAAGAGGCTTTAATTATTCAGCCGGAGCGAGCTTCGCTAAAGAGTGTGTGTGTACCTAAGACGTGCTGCTCACAGTAAAAGCCGTTTTCCCGAGCTTCGCGCTCTATGTTTTTCGTGGCGCTTTTTCGCCTTGCATCAGGGGATGAATATCGCTCCCTCTCGGTGTGTCTCTTGAGATGCGGGGGAAAAGCTTTATAGGCGCGCACTTTGGGTATATAAGAAGCGCGTGAAAGGTAATGGGGCTTGCGGTTTCGGGGCTGCCTTTCTTCAAAAGCGGGATTAAAGTTCGACTGACACGTGGAGGGTTGTGTTTATATTCCGAGCTCGAATAAGCTAATCTTTGTTGCTCGGGATAAAAATTATATAGGAGGAGAGCAGCGGCTGTGTTGAAAAATGTCGTTTTTCGGTTCAGAATGGTGTGTGCGAATCTCTCCTGTTTATTCTGGGCTGGCCGTTTTTACGTGAAAGTGTTGAGTGCAGGATTAAATGTGGCTGCATGAATTATGCAAATGTACGTACGAGAGAGAACAGTTTCGGGCTTTCCGCACGCGCTGAATGCACTATATTTTAAATAAGAACTAATAATGCAATCACCAGCTTCAATTATTGCGAGACAAGCGCAGTGGCACGTGGCTAATTGAACCACCATTGAGCGAAGTAAATTAGGCCATTAGTTATGCTCGATAAAAAAAAAGGTACACGGGAAATTTCATAAAAATACTATATAATTACCCGGCGATAAAGCCCTAAATTATTACATCGCGTGATGAAACACGTTAGGCGGGAAAATATTTGCGCAACCAGATAGTTTTGACAAATCAAAGCACGACGGAAAAATCAATTCACAGAAATGTCCCGCACGCGACCAGTCGCAGAAAATCCAGTACAGGGCGCAGGAGTATAATACGCACCTGTCGCTCTAACGTCAGTAAGAAACACGAGTCGAAGAAAACACGTATCGCCTTTTGAGATTTGGATCTCCACTCTCCAAACGAAATTCTCCAGCCGAATGGGATTTCGATAGCGAGGTCAGCGCACCGCGCCCCGCGCTTATCACACGCAATCTTTCGTGAATGAATGGTCGTCCTGATACAGGCACGTGGCTGATAAGGCTGGTCCGATAAAGCCTTGGTACTAGATTTTCTGTTTATAGGAGGGATAACTGAAAAACGGGTGGGAGGTTGGATTGGAGTGGAAGGGTTAGGGGTGACGAGGCTCGAGGAGCTTTGTGGAGAGGGATTGTGATTTTAGGTAGGATGTGGGGTTTAAAATTATAAACGTGGATCAGGTTAAAGGAAGAGACACTCATCTGGTCTGGAAACTAGTTCGGGGTATAGCTATTAAGACTGGTATATTAACAGGAAGAAGTGAGTCATGTAAAGGAGCCGTGGAAAGTAATTTCATAACCCAATGAAAATACTGTACTTTCAAACAATATATTTCACACTACTTCACGCACCATCGAACGCTCACCAACTTCATGAGTTCCCAACACAGATAATTCACGTCAAACTTTGTTTTCCTTTACCCTAAAAAAAAAGAAAACTTAAAAATTATCTTAGACAACGCAACGCCTTGACCAGCCGCTCGTAACTTTAAAAGTTCCTCCCCTCGCAATCCAGTCTCCCGGCGACCCCAATATCACGCTCATAGACTCGCAAAGAAAAGACCAGCTATATACCGAGGGGCCTCCGCGGTAAAGAAAAAGACGCGGTGTCAAAGATAATGGGAGCAAGCGCCACCCACGCTCCTCCAGCCGGGGAGAGATAAGCGAGCCGGCGCGTGTGCGTGAGTCGCCTTTATAAATTAAAAACTCAACTCGACGCCTCGAAGGGCGCTTCCCTTGCGAGCGTTCTCGCAAAGCTGCTTCCTATCTGCTGCTCGTTATCGAGCCTCTTTTTTTTTTTTAACCGAAGGGTCTTCGTTTTCGGCGAGCGCGACAAGTGCGCGATGTGTATCGGTGAATGAATACGTTAACGCGCGCTGCTGCTGCGTCGGTCGTAAAGATAAGGCCGACGGTTTATCGCGAATCGAACGACGTCTTTTTTTTTCATTGACGTGGGCGTGCGTTTCGTGTATGCGAATGGAGTAATTCTATAGGTGCGTAAAAGGAGTAGCTGCTTTTTGTTGCAGAAGATGAATGAGGGGACGAGTAAACGATTTAATTAAATTAATGGGGTGGTGTATGGTGGGAGTTTTATCGGGGAAATGTGTTTGGTATCGGAGTGACCGATTACGTTAATGCAAGCGCGGAGTCGATTGACTGGGCGGCTTTTTGATGACGATTTACAGATGTATGCTTCTCACGTTTTCGGGGCGTTTGTATGATCGATCGATTATCTGGTGAATAGTTATAATCCTGCTTTCAAACTGTGTTTAACTTATAATTAGAGATTAAAGTGATTAATTACAAAGTTGTAAAGCTCTTAAAGGATTTGGTATAATGTTGTAACGTTAATCCGATGAATTTAAATTACAATGAAAGTATATTTTCAAGTACGGCACACAATTGTTTTTTAGTACATCGTCGAAAATTACTCAAGTTTCTTAAGTGTGCAAAAATTTTAATAAGATACTCGCTATTCCAGAACAATATGAAAGGCCACGCATACTTGGTATACATTACAAAGGCTTACACAACGAAGCAAAAACATTTATACACAGTGACAATAGTGAAATTCCCACCATTAAACCATTTTTCATTCTCTATCTATCTGTTTCTCTTTCTCATTCTCTATCTCTCTCAAACAACTATTTGACACAAACCCGCACTGGAAATCTCAGCCCCTTCTCGCGCGATCCCGGTATCGTATTTTTTCGTTACTCCCCACGACGCTTCCCAAAGTGTACATAAATAAAGGTCAAGATGGCAAAAAAGTAAATAAAACCAAGCGAGGGTGGAACCGCTTTGCGCGGAGAGAGAAAATCGCGAGAGGGCTTCGTCGAGGCGAAAGCTTTGAGCTTGCAGCTTGCGCGAAAGCATTCGAGCACGTAATTTTCATAACTTTTCGCGGAGACAATAACCGCGCTCGCGCGCTCAGGCTCCCCTCGGAGCGAGCGGATAGCGGCTAAGTGGCTGGAACAGGCTCGATCCTCTCTCGCTCTAGCCTTGGCTCTTGGTGCCGTGAAGCGATACTTTCTCTCTTGCCTTTGACTTTGTTATTCTTGCCGTGCTGTTTTTCTTTCCCCACCAGCTATAGCGATGCGTTAGCTATTCTAAAAATGTAGCTTCGCGGACGGGGCTTTTTCATTTCTGTAATTCAAAAGGAAGTATCATATTTTTAGAAAAATATACGTACTTGTTGGCGCGGCTTTATTATAAGTTGCTTTCGGCGTGCGTTGGCAAACTTATTTTGTCGTCTCTGGTATTCCTCGTTTTGAGTAAAATCTAAAGTTACGAGTAATAGGAAGAACATTTTCTTGGGAATTGCAAAATGAAGAGACAGGGCGCGATGACTGTAACTAAAGTACATTATTACCTCTTGCGCCTGTGTATAAATAAAATGCGTTTAAATTTAATGAAAACCGCCTGAAACGTCAATGAAACTCTCGTAAAATCTATGAAGGATTTATCTTTGCAATAAAGCGAGAATTTTTCTAAGATGAAGGCCGTTAAAAGCAACTCCCGAGCGTCCGCTCTTATATTTTTAGCTGGCCGCTTTAATTAATTTTTACAAGCGTAACCTTTAACACCCCACAGACTCGAATCCATTAAACTCGTAATTGACGTTAAACCAGCCAGTCTCAACTCCCAACAATTTATACATCACCCACCAAAAATACCATTCACCGCTGCGGCATAGTTTCTCCAACTAAAAATATCCATTACCCATCGCTTCCAGGCTATTAGCTAGGGAAACTGCATTTGCTAAAAGGCAATACAAAATACACGCTAAGCGCATCGATCGATCAATCTTCTTTATATCCCTATCCCCGCAGCCTCTGCAGCATTAGCCTCCCGGTATACACACCCACGCTTCGCATAACAACCGGGCCTGCATAAGAATATACATCGCAAATCTAATTTGCGTATTTACGAAGATCGGAAGGAAGCGTAACATCCGTGAGCTCTCGAAAACAAAGAACTCGCTGCGTTCTCCAGCGTTTTTTTTTTCCCAAGCGAGGGAAACTTTATCGAAGATCCTTCGTTTTCGAGAGAGACGAGCGCATTTGACTTTTACAGCGACGCGCGCTTTTTCCACCCAGGTTGAAACGTAATGGCAATTACCGGCGACGCAGTTTCGTCGAACGCTGATCGTCGTGGATGCTATAATGGTGGGAGTTTGTTTTTCTTTTTTTACGGGCTTTTCATTGGCTCGAAAAGGGGCAAATGCTTTTTCGCATTTTATCGAGTTTTCTCGATTTATTTTTCAGCGAGATGAGTTTCTAGTACATCAATTAGGATGTCAAAAGCTGTTTGACGGGTGGCGCACGGATGTTTAATTAAATTATCGATTTATCGACGAAAAGAGGCGGTAATTAGCATTGCTTATATGTTAAACTCTTGTAGCGTGCTTGGATTTAACAGGAATGCTGCTAAATTTAAAGGTTGTTTTGAACAAAGTGGCTTTTAAAAATCGTGAAATAGCCATAATTTTTCAAAATTACATAAAATAATTTTTGCTTTTTGTAGGGCAAGAATTCATTGTTAGCTGAATCACTAAAACTAACACTTATAAAGTAATACTTTCTTACTTAAATTGAAAAAAAAAATGACTGAAATTAAATAAATTTTAATTGAATAGTTCTAAAAATATCTAAATAAAAATTTATTTGTTTTCGGAAAGTTTTTTTTATGATATGGGCCCTGCTTAGAATATAACAAAGACTTAAACATTAGACCAAACTAATTAAATTTCTACTCTAGTACACTTGCTTCATCACTGTCTTTCTGTTACTAGGTTCTTAATTCAAGTTCAACGATGATGAATGTAAACCATGTGCCTATCCTTTGCCAAACAGGACGGACTTTTCGACCTGCGCGGTTTGGACTCGCACAGTCCTTATCCCAGGCTCGTCGCGTAAATATTGCGTCTCTTTTATTGCTCCACGCCTCAGTGAAGCTCAAGACGCGCGGGACGAGTCGAAATGAAATTAGGGGCCCTTTGATCTGTGTCTTCTAGCGCGGCCCGCCAGAATAAAAAACTCAATACAAATACTGCAGAGCCGGATTCGTTAATGCGAAAGATCTCTTTTGATAAGGATTTCGACAAAGACTTATATTGAAGGGCTCGCGTGGGCGTGCGATCCTTTGGAGTTGGGTTTTTTCTTTATGTTGTGGCAGAGCGGTGGTATGTGGGTGGTTTGATGTAAAAGAAAGTATAAAATTTCATGATCTTAAAATATATAAAGTGGATAAGCTAGAAATTCTTTATAACTTTCATTGTAAATATTATTTCATTTTTATGTTGGATACATTTATTTCTAAATAGTTCTGTTGTTTTAATTAATTTTAATTAATGCTATAATTTGTTTGATTGGAATATTTAATGAATACCATATCATATTTGGTACATTTCGTAATTAATGTTGGCCAACCTAAAATTTCTAATTTACGGCAATGTCAATTACATGTTGGTTTCGTAATTGGATGTGAGCATCGTATGCCCACCCTTTTTAATTATCTTGCATAATATAATTCTCTTAGTTTTGCACACGTATATTTATAAATATCCAACAATTTAAACTTCTAAATTTTTGTGCCAACAAAATCCCCACGCACGCAAAGTCTGCACTCAACCAAATTGTTCAATTGTAAACTGCATTCGCGCTTCCTACAAACTTCCAAACGAAATATAGAAATGAATCACAGCTCGCAATCCGTTCTTGATTGAAGGTCCGCAAAACCCAGTCAGTATGCTTTGTCCACATCAGCGAACAATGAACCAGTCGCTCACGATACATCGGATAGCCAATTCAGCGGAGCCGTCCATTGATCACTTGCCTATTTCGCGACTGACCCACCACCGAACAACAGACCCGTCCAGTTCCACCCAAAAAACTTCACAAATTAAACAACGTTTGTCCATAGTGAATCATGACTGGGTTACCTCCCTCGGTTAAGAGTGTAAGCTTATCCGTTAATGGGAAACGTAATCGAGCTAGTGTGTAGCTCGCCTGGGGACGACGACACACGATGCAAATCATGGAATATCAAGAGCAATGACGAGTGCACACGAGCGCCCGTCGGCCTCTGAACAGAGCTGGCTGCTTTCTGAATGATACTCCATAGTAATACGTATAAATGGAACACGATATGGCCTCTGGAAAACCAGTGCTTGTTGTTGTTCTAACGGTTAGAGTGATTATGTTTACGTGATTATGCTCATTTTTTCCCACGCGGTTAGTTTTGTAAGGTGGTTTATGAGTGTGTGTTTGTTACTGTACTTGAAGTATGAATCATAATCAGTTTAAAATTACTGTTAATTATGAGGTTATTTTAGGATTAGATTTATCTAGACTTTATCAAAGTGAAGTGATCATGATTGAAAAATTTCTACTTCTAGTCAAAACAAAATTTTTACTGTTATTCATGAGTACTTTTGATAACTCCGCATAGAGCACCATCTAAATCTGATACAGTGAAATTTCCCTCATTAAATAAATGAAAGCATAAGGTTGTAAAATGAACGATTTTTCATCTATTCTAACTGACTTTTTATTAGATACCAGACTGCAAATCAAAGTGTGTAAAAGTTACATAAGCGTGTGATTCCCACATTTAAATTTATAGTCTTCAACTTTACACATTCCAAAGTATTCAAAAATATCGACCAAATATTTAAACGGAAACTACACACTTATATACCTCACTTTTACACACTTGAATCCAGAGTAAAGCCGCATTGATAAGCCAGTAGTATTTGGTTTAACGATACTCCTCGAGCCCACGCGCTCGTCTGCCATCGTCGCCTAATGCTAATCCGCTCTCTGACCTCCCTAGTCCGAAACTCGGGCTACTACCTTGCCTCACGACGCAATTATGGTACATCGCAGCAGCGCAGCGCGCAAAGGATCTCGAAATTCGGGATCCGTTCTCTCTGCGCATTGTTGGCTAATAGCCTCTTACCTGCCCTGGCGAACACACAGGCGACGTGTATCCCGCGCACAGCCCGACGTTATGTCGCGAGATTCCAGAGTTCAGCCGCCGCCGGTTGACGTTCGCGTTTCTCGATTATCGGAATCCATTATATAGCCCTCCGATATGTGCGGCTACATGCGCACGTGCCAGGGCGGAGGCTTGTTCGAGCTCCCTACGTAATTTCGAGTGGATACAGCCATAATAAGCGCGCGGCTTTGCTTGCGGGAGGACTGGTACGGAGGATTGGGTTTTTTTTTCAACGTGAGAGTGGGATTTCGCTTGCTGGAGTCCGATAATCGATCTGAGTACGTGCAATTTATAGGAGGCTTTTTTTTTTTAATGGAAAATAAAAATCGGAAATACGACATTTTTAAAAATTATGCGGTATTCGCTATTGGATTATTGGATTTTTTACAGTAAATTTTTTAATTTATTGACTTGTTTCCGAAAGTGTTTTAGTGTAATTGAAGTAATTAAAATCTTGGAACAATCTATTTTCATATTAAATGCAAATTTTATTCCTAATAAGCGCACTAATAAAAACTTTCCAAAGCATTCCTACCTTATGCGCTTTAAAATCTCGCATCGATAAAAAACCCAGCCGCCTAGCAACTCGAAACAACGAAAAAACATTTAAAATGACACTGGAATATATTTCCTCTCCCGCACCCACCTTAATTTACATATTTCGCTGCAAAAACCATAAAAAGGATGACTTATACCTCGCGCGAGCGCAGCCTAGTATAACGTCAAAACCTATGAATAAGTAAATTCATCTTTTAAAGTTTCCGAGATCCGCGGGGCCCCACCCTCCCAGACCTCCCTCATAACACACCACTATATTCATCCATTAGAAATGATAATACCCTCGTGCGGCAAATAATTGAAACTTTTATTGAGAGCTATGTATCGACGTGCTCATCCACGCTGGGGTGCCGTTTCTACTTAAATATTTAAACCGCTCCTCGCTGCATTGGTGCGCTCGATTCGAGTCACACCAGTAGGGACTGAAATTTCAGCTCCGCGTTTGGCAATAAAAAAGAAGGCCGTGAGTCAGTGCATGCAGAGACAGCCGGACCCCCAAGGAAACGTCGGCTCGGTTATGTTTTACGGCATCGATGCTGGTTTAATAAAATTCGCCTCCCCCCCCCACAACACGTACTTTTTCTCACATCGAAAGAGGGCGGATCGCGACTACTGTCGCGAGTATTTCAGAGCAATCATAAATTGTCTCATCATACCGACCCCTCATACAGCCTTCGCTCGACTGCCGGAATTCACATCGACTTCGCGAAGGGCTGCTCTTTCGGATTTACTCGAATGTACATCGAAGGCGCGCTCCTTTCGGTTCATTCTTCCGAGACTAATGACTTCCGGTGGAGGAATGCCAAACTCGGCTCTCTGCGCATGGGCTTACGTAATTCGCGAGTCGTTCCAGGCCGCGCGATGCACCACACGTAAAGTCGACTGGCTGCGCTGACGGGTTAAGTCGTGCCGAAAGGTTAATGGCATCTACGGTGTGACCGGGTACTTCGGTATTCATGGAGAAGCGATGCTGCGCTGCTTTTTAGAACGCACGTCGTGTAATAACCTGGCTTGTGCTGAAGCTCGGGGAAGGTGAGCTCTAGGAGCTTATGCAGCGATACGGAGCTTTTGATTGCTTTTAGGGTGTGGGCGGGGGTGGCGTGATGGGTTTGATTGGAGGAACAATGATTTTAGAAGTTGTATGGCCTCTTTTATGTTGTATTGGAGGTTGTAGGATAATAAGGTGTTTGTATTGGATTACGGGCGAGTTTATTTTGTAAGGATTTTGGAGAAGTATGTAAAACGGAAGAAAATTAATTGTTATAGCTAATACATGTTTCTAGTTATTCTTTCATAAATTTTATTTTAATTTTTACTCAAAACAAATGTATACTTTTTATATAATTTACTGATTTATAATTATTTTTGTTTCAGGTATGGAAACATTTCTATCATTCCACTCCAAGCTTCTTAAATATCTATCTAAAAAAGGTAAAATAAATCTACTATTAAGAACTGACCAATCAGAAACCACCTCGGACTAATCAAAAACCAAACGTCACTCAATTGCTTCGCAGATGGTCCTCCCCTGAGATATATAATGTAATGATTATTGTTAGTTGCAAAAAAGGATTTCTTTCATTATTTATGATCTAGAAAGTACTTATGGTCATTATAAAGTAGTTTTCTACAATAGGAATGAAGATATACTGTTTCTTATAACATATATTGGCTTTATTTTACTATTATTTTACAATCTTAATGCCGAGAAACGATTATTTTTTCAAACTCCTTTACAGTCAATCATAAACCCTGTCTGAAATTTTCAAATCTCCAAGTGAATAACCAATCACATTAAAACACATTTCAGCATCCCGCCCTTAATAATTCCATTACCCTCAAGCGACCTCAAACATTCTCCGGTTTCCACCCACGCCCGACCCGCAAGTCCAACCAGTAGCCGCAATAAACTCGCAAAGACTCTCCTTTCTTGACAAAATACATTCTCATGGCTGGCTCGAGGGAGTCGCTTTCCCACCCTCCTCCTCCTCTCCTCGTCATTGATTAGAAACTTCCACTTTGTCTGGGCGTGGGTGACGTCAGTCAACGGTATATACAGCACTGGGCGCCGTGTCTTGGCATTATCTCTTATCCGGCATCGTCCTGAGCTTGTTTACCATCGGCTTTATAGTTTCCCTTTACGGGCTTGGCGAATGACCTCCCCAACTTGCTAATCGGGATTTATGCCCGAGACACCTTCGCAGTTCTATTATTCCTACTTTTCCGGAATGCGTTTTATCTCCTCCTGCAGCTCTTCTCTTTTTTTTTTACTCCCGAAAGGGAGTGCAAATGTTTGCTCTCTAGAAGAAGCGAACCCGCGCTCGCCGATATATAACAGTAGACGTTTAGTTTTCCACGACTTTCCCCATGTCATTTTTCCAGGGCGCGAGCTTTCTGACAGTTCTAGCTGCGGGACGTCCGGCGCACTTTCTGCAGCGCTCTGTGAATGACGCGAAATCTTTGCCGCTTTCTTTCGACTTTAGCGCGCGTTTCTCCTTTTATTTTTTTTTTCGGTCCTGCTCCTTTTTTCTTGAGGCGGCGCCGAAGTTGGGTGGCTGAAGTCTCAAGCATCATTAGTCGCGGCGTGGAGCTTCGAAGCTTTTGACTGACACACGAGAAAACCGAGGGCGCGCGTCTTTTTTCCAACGGGAAACGTGTCGGTACAGTCTGTGATTTATTTGGAAAATATGAGACTTAGACGCCGAGTTCGCTCCGACTCGTTAAAGAGCGGCAAACTTTTCTCTGGCGCTTCACGTGAAATAATGATTTCTTTGTGTTGGAAAAGCGAGAGGAGGCTTTGAAAAATTTCGCTTCTTCCTTTAACTTGTTACGTTTCGACTTTAAACTGTTTTTTTAAACTTCGGATAAATCGCCATCTTTTTTCATACATATTCTTATGTGATCTTTTTTTTATTATGAAAATGAGAAAAACTGACGATTGTTCGTAACGTTAAAATATATTCATTTTGAGATAATAATTGAAACGTGCAGCTAACGAGCTATCAATAAGCAAAAACGTAAAAAAAAAATAACGATAGATGCGTCACCAAGGAATTCAACTGACACACGCCACAAAAAATGCAACCCGGGGACGCATAAACAACCGCTCGCTTTTACTCATTCCCCAGGAATCTCCGAATATTCCACCTCGCTTACATTTCCCTTCTTAATCCAACCCTCAATCATAAGATCCGCGCTCATAAAGAACCAAGAATCGAGCATCGTTAACCATCTAATTTCCTTGAAAGAAGCAACGAGCCACACTCCTATGTCCTGTCTGTCCCAACTTCATTAGGCTCACATCCCCCGACGCACGCGCTTTTTATTGCGCGCCTCGTCGTTAGAGCGCGCGTATACATATTCCCCTGAGGGGGAGTGGAACTGCTCAGCTCGCAATTATACGTCCGGGGAGCGTATACACCTACTTTTGGGGCTAATAAAATTCCAGGGGCGCGCGCCCGTCGCACAAACGTATTAAGTGATACGTAACGAGCCGCGTGGGCGTGACTTTGTTTTTAGCCGGCGGCGCGCGCCGCTATTCTCTCTCTCTCTCTCTCTCTCTCTCTCGATTTTTTGGAGGAAAGGGTCGAAACAATGCGCGCATAGCTCGCGGCGATCTTTCCGCAGAGGATAGTGTCTCATATGGTCCTAGGCGTAGTAGCTCCACGACAAAAGTAGTAATTTTAAGCTCTTTCATGACGATGCGAGGGCCTAACTTTGCGTGACCTGCTGCCGAGCGCGCGCGCTCGTTTCATAAGTCGAGGATTAAATTCTTTTTTCTCTCTCCTCTCTCTCTCTTCCATTTCCTTCGTCCGTTGCTCGCGCTATGCCAGCGGGGGACGGCTAAACGGCAAATGCCCTGTGACGCAAAGTACTTTTTCAATGGGCGCGAGAGAGCGCGCATTCCACTGTCACAATCAATTTCCAGCCAGACATCAAAAAGATATCCCTTTATGTATAAGCCTCGGCTAAACAGATGAGGGGCGGGAAGTTGTATTTTTTTTTTCTTTTTTTCAAGTGAGGTAGGGACTGGGATATGAAATTGTAGAAAGTAGACGGGAGCGGGCTGAACGAGTGCTGATTTATGAATTTTAAATTGGTCTTTAACTTCGGTCGGGAGATTTTTTTTATTGGAGAAACAAATTTTCGAGGGCGCATTAATATACTTTGAAAACTTTTCGTTCTGTTATTGAAAGAAACGCGTTTGACTAGAGTCTTAAATATTTTTCGAATTCAATAAAGCAGAATCAATAAGAGGAAAATTACAAAAAGCAAAGTTTCTCGTCCGAGATATCCTCTTGAAAAGCGGATACAAACTTCTTCTAAAGATGGCGTGTTTTCTGCGAATGTAGGTGAAAATCTACTAACGTCTCGCAAGTCGAGTTTCTCTTTCTTTCTTATCGGCTAAAGTCCGACTTTGCCCTTAATATGTGCGCCTCTCGAGCAAATCCAGCGTGTATTACACTCCGCTATCTTATCCGTAGAGGCATCAGAGGATCTTTCGCTTTGCGATTTTCCACTACCCCTGCTGTAAAGTTTCGATCCGAGTCCTGGAGGAACTTCGGGACTTTTCCACGCTTGCGTTTATTTTTACCTTCGCTGTAAAAAATGTCGAGCTTGAATCTTTAGAGGCTGACTCTCACGCAAGCTCATTTACAAATTTTTCCTGATCGTCTGCCCTTTCCAGGCCACTAGTCTCTAAAGTTACTCTATTGAGTTTTCCGAGTTGTTTCAGACTTTATTTTTTTTTGAGAAAAATGAAGTTTGTTGAAAAAGCGAAATATACATATACCGAGATAATTTGTTCATTTAACATCTTCTTACAATTCCAGTATTAATTTAATATTTAATTTGCATCTGATTGTTATACGTAGTAGAAATTTTTAATCCACGTGCAATTGTTGTAAGTTGCATTTTAGATCTCATATCACTTAACAAAATAATTATGTAAACGTTTTTCTCCGCTCAGACCTTCTCCCTTTTACCATAACTTCTCCTTTGTATATCAAGAAACATTATCCGACCTATAAAGTAGCCGAACAGCTAAACACACACAAAATACTTATATTTCTTTCGTCTCATTCGAACCCACAAAATTCAGTTAATGAATTCCATTAATTACACCACCACAAAGCTCATCCCTTAGAAAAAAAATCCCACCGAGAGCCTTACGACAACGCGACCATTAAATCCGACATTTATTACACCAACGCGTAGTTCCTAAATCCACGACTTCATCCCAAATCTCGCGGTCAAAAAAAAAGAAGCCCAGCTCTTCCCCTTCATGACAAGCAGCTCGCCGACAAATGTAAACACGACTCGCTCGCTTGCGCATCTGGTCCCATCCTCCCCCCTCCCTTTGTCATTAAACGACTCGCGGCTGCTCACTTGCTGAGTACACACAGAGAGATAAAGAGAGAGACAGAGGGAGATGATTATGTCGCGCTCTGTCTCTCAGCGATGGCACAGCAGCTCATATTTTCGCGCTCTCGCGATTACTCGCCGCTTCTAATTACCATTGCAAACACAAGTGCCGCGCGCGGAATCTCAGAGAGCGAGTTCGGCACACACAGAGCGCTTATTAGCCTGCTCAGCTGTGTCTCTGTGTGCGTTTGCGCGCGCGCTCGCCTCTGTGTATGTTTCAGCGAGGATCCCCCGGGGCTGTTGCGTCGAGGGTGGAAGCAGAACAGAAGAGAGTGGGATATATATGTAGAGCTGTTGTGCCGAGGCTCGTCATGTCGGCTGTCACTTTCTCTTTCTTTTCACTGTCGTTTTATCCGCTCGCGCTTTTAATTTCGACGCGGAGGATGCGCCAAGGTTATGGGCGAGGATGACGGAGTAGCTGGGATGGAAAATGCGAGCTGTGTTTGATGAAGATGTCAGGGCGCGGGTGCGATCGCGCGCGGATGGTTTAATGCGATACGGGCGGGCTTGTTTGATGGAAGGATTTGGTGTTGTATTGGGATTTTGAACTAGGGGTTTTGATGATGGTTTTTTGGAATGTGGATTTTGGAAAAGTTTATTGAACGAGATATAATGCACATTATTGCACGCACTAAACGTTATTTTGAATAATATTTGAATTATATATGTGGCTTTCAAAGATAATTGCTTAAGTCTGTTATGTAAATAACATTAGTCTGTTATGTAAATAACATTAATAGAGTTATGGGAAATTTATTATGTAATAGAGATGACGGATCAGCTGTAACAATAATGTATAAATGCAATTTTTGAGAACTACTTCCCTATTTTCTGATCTGAAGTTAATTATAATCTAAATAAATATAGTTTTAATTGCTGTTATTTCACCAATATGCATCACATCATGATCACTATTTTTCAAATTAATTGCACTATCTATAGAAAAAGAAATCATTGCAAAACTCTACTTAACATATAAAAAATATCAAAGAGCCAAAAATTTACCACACTGCGAGCAAACATTCCTACCCAGCGGCGAAAAAAACTCTTTTATTGAGAGCTGTCATATAAATTATATGTATTTATTCAGAAGCTCCATACATATGTATGGCCGTGT
>JAPYZA010001633.1:0-20080 GCA_030522685.1 Eupelmus azureus
TATGGATTAAAACTTACATTTTGAACTTTTATAAAGATTAAAATGTAGGTTTTAAACTTTTTATTTCCAGATTTCGCACTTTTGAGCTTAGAGTGTACTAAACTTTGTAAAATTAATCTGATTGCAATTCCAATTTTAGCACAGTCCAAACATTGTACTATTAAATGTGTACAGTTTATTTTACATCCCAACTCTTTAAGCAATCTTACGCGTCGAACAGAACATCTGCAAATCCTAAATATCAGGATAATATAGATTAGGAAAGTGATATCAAGTAAATTATGTCTACACTTTATCGCGTAGATTTTGAAAAATTCAAAAACACTAGAAAAATCATGATCAACTCTGTTCACGCTTGTATAAAACCTACTATAACCTTTCTATTTACAGTGTATCACAGCGAAATGAATGGTTTTATCAAAAAGCCTAAATTTCGAGCGCTTCCCAATCGCATCCACAAAAACCAAACTCCAGTCGCTATCAAATCCAAAACAAAACGTTCACACCATCCCGGAAAGCACGAAACGGCAGGCTCCCAGCAATTAATACCGGCTCCCAGTGAAAAGGGAAGCCCGCAAAATAGAGCCGTCAGAATAATCCAGCAATACATCCTCTTAGCTCGGGCATCTTGATCTCCTTACAGACAAACGGCTTCACGCTCGGTTGTGTATTCCCGCCTCGTCCTCGTCAGGATATCTGCCTGGCCGAAGAGGAAAAAAACTGTCAGAGTCCTTCGAACTTGCCGTGTATATATATTCCGTTCTGCACGATATGGCAGCAGGCGCGTGGCGAGCGAGCGAGCGCAACGGTGGCTTCGACGCCGGCTATCCATCATGAAGGTGTCAGGCGCGCGCTGCCTCCTCCCTTCTTGCGCGCCCAGAAACAACTAGCTATGACATTCTTCGCCGTGTGTATATGCCACCGCTTCCTCTTTGCGCTTTCTGAACGCACGATCGGTTTGCTATATGTGTCCGTGGAAATGTGTGTGTGGGTCTGGTTAAGTTTGTTGAGCAGGACGAGCACGTATATATGAGCGTTGGGCGGTTCTAGGATTGGACTTCTTCGCTCTTCGAGTTCGCAGCCTGGATGAGTTTATTATATAGGGTTTCTTTCATTACGAGTATAGAAAAATAAATGTCGGATTTTTTTTAAAAGCAAAAGTTAAGATATCACATTTTTTAAAAATTGTAAATAATTTATTAAAAAAGTAAATAAAGTTTAAAAAAGTGAAGAAAACTTACGTTTTTCTAGATAATTATTTGTTTAAAGTTACATTAGTTCGGGAAGCAGAGCCGTATAGGTAAATTCTCGTTACGCATTAGGAAAACCATCTTCTTACAATTACTATGGTATTCTCTAACGCTGATGCGTGGGTAAATTCTTACATTATTCCCAAATTACATTAGTTTAACGTGGATTCAAATATAAATGCGATAACGAATTGTAAAAATATAAAGGTTCAAATTCACTCCGTTTTCGATATTTATTAGCTTTCAATTCAGATTAGAGTGTTGATATAATGAAATTCCAAGGAAATATCGATATAGATTTTCCTTTAATCAATACCATTTATAGTGCTAAATCTTGTTGACTTTCTTTCATCTTTCGAAACCTAAAAATATATTTCAAAACTTGAGCCAATTTTGAAATCGAAAGTGTGATCCTTGTAGCAATTGTACCAAGTATATTTACAATCGAATTAAATTATACTTGCCACCTGGACCACAATCACTTCCCACCTTACGCAAAAAGAAAACTGTATAACAAACTGAAACTATTACTAGAAGAAAAAGCTGGCATGCACAAGCTCTCTCATACAACCCACATAGACACAGCAAAGTACACGCGAGCACCTAGTTGCAAGTAGCTCCGCGCGCAGCAGCTCACACGGCTGAGCGACGCCGCGACAAACGCGCTCAGCTACTCTCGCCGATGTACATTTTAATTAAAACGTCTGGTCGCGCGCGCGCAGCGGCACACAGTCTAGTAAATACACGTGCTAACACAATACCGGAACGGAGTATCAATCATACGCCAGAGCTCGCGCCGATCGTTCGCCCCGATAAACTCGTTCCTCCTCGCGGCTTTATTACACCTCTCCGCCTATATATACATATACCCATACCCGAGCCGTGCACACTTCGCTCTTACAGCACGCTCCTTTTTTTCTTTGATCTCTAAATTTCAGCCCCGGCTAACTTTTCCAGCCACTCTCACAATGCCTGGTACACACAGAGAGCTCGGTGCGCAGCGCGTTGACAAGGAAAAGCGATAGTCGCGCCGGAGGATATAGCTCTCTCTCTCTCTTCTGGTGAAAAAAGGTGCGCTCGGAGGCCGGCCTACTACACGTACGATTCTATTTGTTGGACGATTGTGTAGCGCTGCAGAAATCAAGTCTGACGAAGATCGATCGCGACGGACGTTTTTCGGGCGTCAACAGCGCTCGGGATACGTCTTTCTTTTTTCTCCCTCTCCTCTCCGTCCCGGAGAGCCGAGCCTTGAAAGAGAGAAGAAGGGAGAAGGTTCGCTCTCTCGCAGATGCTGCCAGTCCGCTCTCTGAAGTTTCTATTAGGCGAGCTTGATCCTAGAGATTGGCTGCCCCGGTCAATTTTGCGATGACCTTCCTGCGCTGCACGTCGGCTCTTATGTTGATTGATCAACGGATAATTTCCAAAATTATCGGGGACGCACCCCTCTCGTTTTCGTTAATTGGATTTTCTTCGATGTAATGTATAGTTGTTTTTTCCTTGCTCGTGTATAGAGGAAGTTCGAGTGTTTGCTGAGAGTTTTCCTGGGAATGTGAGCTGGTGAGCGCTGGATAAAGTGCTTGTATCGTATTCTGGTGAAGCTAAAAATATTCTTTTGGAATAATTAAGTGATGCGGATTAATAAGGAGAGTACCTCGACTTCGGCTCACGAATTTTGATGAAACTTTGCCTAATGATTCTTTGGCTCGACTTACCAAAAATATACTAAAATTTCATCTAATGAGCGTTGGAACTTCAAATATCAACTGTTTAAGTATAACAAGTCTAAAAAGTCTAGAGAGTCTTTCAGATCCGGGTCACAGATCTTAATGAAACTTTGAGATATGTTTTTAGGTAACAAAATATGAACAAAGCCGCAGTTGTACAGTCTAATGGATTCCAATGCTCGAGTTATGAGCACTTGTATTCTTATTTTAAAGAAAATATAAAAAATGAACTTCTAATTGAAGCGTGAATTATTTAGTCTAAACAAATCCTTAATAAACATTTAGTAAATAACATAAAACTGGAGGAAACAAGCTTCAATTGGCCGTTTTCAGAATCAAGAAATAATAATTAGGGTCAAAGTTATGCTTCTTTGAATTTAAGCAGTTAAAATGTACTGAATAATTATATAAAATTCCACTGGTCGGAATTTAGTTAGCTTCTGATGCACTTTTGTTGCGTAACTTTAAATAATTCACGTTTCAATTAGAAGTTCGTTTTTTATATTTTCTACCAATTCAAGTATTCCAAAGCGTTACAACTGCGGCTTTGTTCATATTTTGGCACATACTCAAAAATATCGCAAAATGTCATTAAGATCAGCTGTGACTCGGATCTAAAAACCTCTCCTGGTTACATAGTTGGAATATGAAGTAAAGAGTTATTTGGAAAATCAATTTCAAACTTAAGAAGTAAGCTGTTGTTATTCAAACTCTGATATGAGTCGAGCGCTCTATTATGTAAAAACAATCAATTAAAAATTTAATTAAATAGTGGGCGTTCTAAATTAAAGATAGTGGGAGGATTCGACTATTAGAAAGTCTTTTATTTCAAGCTATAAATTTAAAAGTTCATAAAAATAGTGTGCACGTGAATACTGTTCATTTATGCACTTTGTTTTCTTCCTATTTCCGAAGATTCAGGTAACGAAAATAAATTATGTGAATAAAGCATTTTTAAATGTTTAGTTCCACATCGGATTTCAAAAACTAGATCAGTAAAAAATGATATTTTCGTCTTTAAGAAAAGATCAGTAAAACAAACGAAGAAACTATCTTTATGTCATTTATAATGAACCATTCTAAAAAAAAAGATTATCTAAATGTATGAAATAAAAATCATGAAAATTTTGTGAAATTCTAAATTTATGATAAATTCTCATAACTATATTTCGAAATCAGCAACATTTATTTTTGTTTGAATTGTAAATTATGCAGTGTACAATTCGCAATTTTGAGATTCTAACAAAAAACATTTTAATCATCTGGGACTCCATTTTAATTTTTAACGAGCAACTTTTTGTACAAGGGCTTAAATAAAGCAAAGTTTCATTAGCGTTTTAAATAACTTTCTAAGTATGCACGCAGATCTTGATTAAGTTACAAGGATTTAAGTCAAACGGTTTTTGGACTTGTTAGCTTAAATGGGCTATATTTTGAACTCCAGAACTCACCAAATAAAAGCCTAGAATACGTATTTCATATTTTAAGCCAGAGAATTTGTAAAGTTCGATCGAAAACAGTGATCTATTGGTGGGGTACTCTCATTATAAGTGTAATTTACTTTAATCTGAGAGTTTCATTGTTATTGAGAATAAAGAAACCTATTTATTATTTAATTTTTAATTTTTTTAAAAATTTCTTATATTCTCAATTAAAACAATACAACAGCAACAATTTTCAAAAAAATTCATAATTCTATAAAAAAGAATTGATTTCGGTATTTTTGATAATAAGTATAGGGTTTCATATTTTCTTAATAGTAGATGAGTATTAATGTGGTTTAAATCAATTTTACCTCGAATGAATGTTTTAAACAATTAAAACTATTCATTTATTCGAAAAGCTTGGTAAGTGATTGTTAAAAAATTGGACTCATTTACTTGCCCAAGTGTGATTTTTCTATTACCTACCAACTTTTCTGTAACTCTATTAATTTTATATAAAACAAGCACTCTAAAAATGATGTAAACTCGATTTTTAACCAATTTCGAAGTAAGATAAGGTTCTCACTTCAATGTAACTTTTCTTGTTTGTTGAACAGTTATTTCGAACTAAACCGAATCGAACACAATTTTTTAGATAAAAGAAAATGATTCCATGATGGTCTTATTTTAATTCAGTAAGGATTGGCCCTGTATTTATCCAGTAATTTAATTTTATCTAGCTTTGGCCGCTGCCAAAAAAAGAACTGAGTTTAAAACTCTCGTGTTAAAAATAATGAAGCAACCAATAAAAACCTTTTTAAAATCAGAGCTGTATTTTAGGAAATTCAAAATTTAAATGAAAAAGAAATCGTGTCTAGTAGCTAAACCGGAGCTTGCTCTTATAGTTGATTTTTTTACTTTACTTGTTCTTGAAATAGTCTTTTATAATAGCAAATATAGAAAGATTTTCGTCAATTATTTGATAACGTTTATAGTGCATTTTTCAAAGTTTAAAAAATTACCAAAAGTATGTTTTCAAAATCGCAAAAATAAAATAACTTTCTTTCTACTAATTTCTGAAAAACCGTATGATTATTGTGATTATTAAATAAAGTTTATGTAAATCATTTTTAACATTTTTGAAATACTGTACCTACTCAAGCATAAATTTGACTTAACGTTCTTTTTCGAAGGGCCAATGTAGAAGGACCGTAGTGTACTCTTACAGAAAAAATTCGTATTTTAGTTATTATTTTATGAAGGTAAACCCGATAGTATATACCACCCTTATTTCTAATCAGAAAATGATATACAAGCATTTAACTATGTCGACTGTCGCATACAGTTGTACTTCTGCAGTATTGCGCGACCATAAAGTAGGAATCTCTTTTACCATTAACAGGTCACCAAGTATACCATAGAAGAGTATGTTCCCATATCGTAACAGCGCCATAGGGATAACTTTCCAACTTTCCTATATAGATGGCAGGATGATCGTCAACACGTGATTTACCCTTCCATACACGACGGCATACGAAACAGCTGTGGAGAGTCGGGGTGGTGTCTACTGTCAGATGCTCCGCCTATAAATCAACCATACCTCGTATTCCAGGATAGGGGAAGGGAAAGACAGGCCGACGCCATGTTAACACACGTAAACAAACCTTCTCGGTATATCCTTGACTGATAACCGGTTTGGATCAACCTGTTCAACATTTCAGCAAATATTGCGGCTCTTCATTTTTATTTACTTTTTACTGAGGGGCACTTATCTTTTTTTATTGTAATCACACCATTGATTACTTAATTTTAAATAAATATATTTTTTTAATAATTCATTTGTAATTGAATAATGAAGGTTTTTACATGTAGTCATAAAAAGCAATAAAAGTTTTGATTGATTTGAATAATTGAACGATTAAAAAGTTTATTTAATTAAAGACAATTGATTGGTTCAGTTAAGCTTGCACGTAGAACGGAGCATGTAGACACGAGTGAAGTTAAACTGTCAAAAAATTAATTCTAGTTTCATTTAGTCTCAATGCTATTTGTCATCGCAAAAATCACGAGGCAGCTAATGGTGAAAGACTCTCGTCTGCTGAGACCCTAAGACTAATTAGTGCGAACATTAATCTTTCCAATGGTGGTGTCTCAACCCAATTTTCGGATCTCGGATAGTGGAATAGAGACGTTGATTGGATCTTCTAACGTTTTAATATCGCGCGCATTCTTATCTTTTCCTTGACGTCATTAGTTGTATATTAAATATGAATAATATACTTTTTATAAAATATCTTACTTTTTCAAGTTATATGCTTTGTACGATGTTTTATATTTTTGTAAAAAAATCATGATTTTGTATTTATTGATATTTACATAATTTACTTGCTTTTGATAATACATTCTCACGGACAGCTCCTGCAGTGGCTTAGCAATGTAGCATCATCAAGTTGATGCCTATTACATTAAATTTTTTTTATCAAATGTATAAGCCTGCACGCATCTTCGTATTTTATGAATCACATCCAAATGATAAAACAGTTCTAACCTTAAATCAGCCGCGCTACCTTAAATTCTCAATTTATTCAAAATTTTCATTAAGGTTCCTCCGAGCCTACGCGACTGCACCGGTAATATGTAAATTCCATTCAGAAACATTTAAGCACTCAATCACGGGCGGACGGAAAAAATTAAGTGTTACAAATTTGACGCGCATAACAAGTGTTCGGGCCATCAATTACCAATCCGATATGTTAACACATTTTTTTCCAGGCCCGGCAAGAAAAATGTCTAAAATCAAGCCACGTGAAATAATCGAGCCCACATTTCCATTCCGTCGAGCTCGGAACGACCAAAAAAAAAACCAAGCCACGGAGAGAAAACAATAATTGTCTATTCCGAGCGTCCGCTAAAATCATAGCACAGTTAATCTTATACGAAGCCCGGCGCGGCTCGTACCTATATGAATCTTCCATACAACATTTGTACCACTCGCGCGAATGATAGATCGACCAAGGCTGCGCGCATACACAGAGCCTTACGTATAAACCATTTCCATTCCAGCGGAACGCCGCGCGTGTATATGTATACCTACGTTTCCAATTATGTTAAAGCGCGTATTAATTATCTATATTGTTTTACGGATAATGATTAATGCTCGGGTCAGGAAGCCTTCGCCTTTAACGGCCGCGGGGGAGACGTACGCGGAGAGCTCATTGACCGGCTGTTTCGTGTGCGTGGACTATATGCGTATATATAGCTGCACACGTGCGTCGTGGATCTAATGGCTGGAACAAAGGGATCGGATGGAACTCGGCTAATTCGCGCACTGGTTTTTATTTCTTGTTTTTCTTTTGTTTTACGATCGATGTTGCGGGGATGGAAAGATAGAGTGGTGCTCTATAAATGGGCGATCGGGTGGATTAATAGGGTTTCGTATCGATGGACTGGGCAGCGCTTTATTTTATTTCATGATTATTAAAGATTGAGCTGGTAGGAAAGGTTTGTTTCAAAGAAAGCGTGAGAAAATAAGAATTCCCGATAACACTGCTCATTTAATTTAAACAAGACAAATTGAAAAACGACCAATGATTTATTAGTCGCGCGTGATTAATTCGAAAAAGAAAGTCCCGCTCGCGCGCTAAAGAGTAAAATTAATGTAGGATTTCACCCACGCAGGCCAAAAAAAGTGTCCGCCGAGAGCGCATTGAAGCCGTCCTCGAAGGAGAGCCAGCTAAACAAGACAGCCGAAAGGAGAAAGCCCGCCCGTATAAAAAAAGAAGGAGGAAGTCGAAAACGAAATCACACAACGGCAAAAGCAAAGTCTCGCTTAGAAAGAGACAGTAGAGCAGCAGCGGCGGCAGGATAACAGTGGGATAAGCTTCTGTTAAAGGGCAAGCCAGCGGCGGAGCAGTGGCAGGACCGTTTATCATCCTATCTCTCGCGTACACAGAGCTCTCGTCGAGTTTTAGGGTGGGGGGGAGGTCGACGGCGAAGAGTTAAAACCTCAGCATGACTGGTGGCTCGTCGGCGGTAGCCGATAGACGTGTCACTTATATGCATCGCTCGCTCGCGCAGTCGAATCAATGGGCCCGGGCTTCACTTTGCGCGAGCGAGCGCGCGGCTTTGGCATCATTAGTCATTTTATAAACGCGCGCGAGCGCTGTTGTTCCTCGGGCCCTCGTGTTTCCGAACAAGCCCTAAGAATGTCTATAACGGAGTAGTCGAGGCATACAAGGTCATCGCCGATCGATGTATCACGCACAAAAAGGCTCGATTGTGTCCTGCGCTCGCGTGCGCCGCCGGAGAGAGAAAAAAATGAGCGCGCACCCGCGCGAGTCTGTTTGTGTGGGTGGGTGTACAGTGGCCCGTTCAAAGGTGGATTTTAATAATGCCTATTGTCGAGTCTGCCCCGCCGGCGGCGGCTCAAGGTTATTGAATTATTCGTGGGCTGGGGCTTTCTTGGCGCGATATCGCCGCGCGCTTGTTGATAGAATGTGGCTGGCGATTGTGATGAGGCTTCTTGCTGCGGGGGTTTGGTGAACTGTTATTTATTGATAAGGATGGGAGGAGTATCTCGTTGGAGGTGAATACTTAATAGCTTTGTAAATAGTTGGAGTTTGTGCTTTGCGATTTCGGAGGATGACTGGGCGTTTTTTTTTATTAAAATTTTAGATCTTCATGAAAAATTTACAGTACTCCAAAGCACGAAGAATATTATAATCAAAATTATTTTAAGGAGATTTTCGTAGTAGTATAGTTAAAAATGTATATGTATGATGTTTTTCCTTATATTGTATAATATGAAAAAATATGCAATAAAAAAAAAACACATAACCGTTTGTAATTTATTACCAATAAGCTTCTTCAAACAGTATAAACATTGTTAAAGTAAGTATTTTAAATAAAAATTATCGTTAATATATACTGGTTAAATACATACAATTTTTAAATTTTTAGTTTACATTGTTTCAAGGAGGAACATTATCGAATGCAAATATTAGACGTGTAAATATTCTAATTAAATGTAAAAGTGTCAGAGTATAGAATATATTTTTTAAAATAATCAAAAATAACCTTAACTATAAATTTATAAAAATATATTCAAAAAACTGTTCTTCGCAATTACTTTCTTTAAATATTTAAATATTGTACAATAACGCCTTTATTTGAATATTTAAGTAATTTCAAAAAGTATTTTACGATTACTTTCTCAGAATAAGCAATTATTATAAAAATTATTTTTGAAATACTTTCGATAATAAATTGAGTAAAACAATATTGTAAACGTTTTTATATTGTTCTTTACTTATCCACCTATAATAATGAGAATAAATTAATAAAATAATTTGTTAGTTTATAAATGTTACTATTGTACATACATACAACTAGTAATCTAAAATTAATTTAAAAATTGGTAAGGTTTTATAATTGTGTATTGAAATCTAATATAAGAAGATTTCACCATCTGTTTAGACTATTTACATTTGAATAAAAAACAAAAATTCAATTTTGATCGATTACCCATTTGACTTATGGTGAGCGTGTTTATATGGTAGACAATATGTCTATGTACAAAAAAGCCTCTAATGTGCTGATAGACAATATGATTTACCCGAATCTTATAGATCAAGAAAGAATTATTTATAAAAATAAAATATCAAAATATTAAAAAATTTACATTTATATAAATTTTGTAGAAAACGATGATTATAAAGATCAGTATTATATAAATATTCATTATATTTGAAAATTTGTATTAGTAATATTGACTGAATACAAATTATTCATATAATATTAAAATAATTAATAACGATTTATAAAGTAATAAACAGTTATTTATTTTATTTAAATGTTGAATCTTGAGTTGTAATAAAACGAAATATTTTTTTCTAACTTTTGTAAAACGATAAAATAATAATTTATCATACTGATAAAGTAAAAACAGAAAAACGAATCGGTAGTTTCAATTGTAAAACAATTATGAAATGTCATAAAAATTATCAAATGAAGCGTTCTTAGGAAGGACATATAAGCATTGTGAATTAAATAGGCTACATATGTATGCCCTTCTTCCTAAGAACGTTTCAAATATACCTCTGTATGTATTGGATGCATTTTGCTTAATTTTTTAAAAATTTTATAGTTGGTGACAAGACGAAATAAATAAGCTATTATACTTCAAATATCTTTGAGTCAATAGCCCGTTTAAGCTGAGAAAAAAAAACAAGATATAGCAAAAATGTATCTTTATTTTTAAATTTCAGATTGACCAAAGTTTATAAATGGAAAATCATTAGTGGAAATTTATTAAAACTAAATATTGTGAAATAATGGACACTTATTTTTTTAAACAATTATTTTTTAAAAAATTAATCAATATTAATAGATAATTAAATATTCAACTGATTAAACTACTCAACGTTTCCAAGATAATTTAAAATTGCTTTCATGAAATTACAGTATTTAGTTATTCATAATATATATATATACGAACATTATCAAAAGTACTAGAAATTAAAAGATTGATTTTAATTTATAAAAATTATTTTTAACTGTTATACATACTCATACTCATATAAACACCCACACGGATATTTTTTAAAAATAATGTATTTCGTTTATAAATACTTTAAAATAGCGTTTATAACATCTTTTAAGCAATTTTTACTTACATTCTCAGCAACAAAGTAAAAACTCAAGAGACAAAAATTATTTTTTCCATAATTTTGGAAACTTTTAGATTTTTTATGCTAAACTGATTCTTTAATTTCATATTTTGCCCTTGAATACTTATATTATGTGTCTTATTGGTATAACAAAAAAATATAAAAATATTTAAAGTTGCATTTTATTTATAAAATACAGATTTATATATGCACGTATGAATGTATGTTTCAAAATATACACTATTTTTTATGTAAACAATGAAGCAATTTTGCTAATTTTTATACTTTTAACTTATAATAAGTTCTAATGAATTTTTTAAGAAAAAAAAATAAATAAAACTGTTTCTGGTATTAATTGTTAAATCTACCTTTTTATGTTAATTATATTTATTTTTGTATTGTAAAAATTTTCTCAACAAATTTCCTTAAACAAAGTGTTTATTCATATTGTCTGTTGTTTCTTATATCATCTGGTAACGAGATAAATGTTATTTTTTTATTTTCCTATATCGAGAACCTCTTCACAAAGACTAGAAAATTTCGAAGGTATATAGAATGACCTTAATAATAAAGTTTACACCCCAGGCATCAGCTATTAATTACCAAGAAGCATAAGAGAAAACAATGCCCATTACGTTCGAAAATCCATCATTCCCACCGACCAATTCCACATAAACTACAAGCAATACATTTCGGCCCCATAAACACTCCTCCCAATAAATCCAGCCATTTCCCGACTGCCTCGTTCCGCGACTCTATATACTCTCAGCCCAGCGCACCCAGCAAATGACTCGAGTTTCGATAAAATAAAAACGTTCATTACGCAAGTTCCGCGCTCGCGGGGCGTTACCATACAGCTCGAGCCATGGGGGGGGGGGGGCTATAGGTAGGCATATATACGCTTGCGATATTGCGCCTACTATATGTCTGTCCCACGACGCGCGGACGCTGACGGACACTCGCGTTCTCACGTGTCAGTTGGCCACTTATCATTCTAACGAATGTACGGAGAGAGAGCGGAGGAGCCGTAATCGCGCGCTGCAGGTTATTTTACGATCCTATCGACTGCTACTATACTCCGTGCCTTTCTGCGTGTGTGCACTGTTCTAGAGCTGTGCGGTTGATGCGTTGGGCAATGCTCTGACGTGAAAGGGATTTGGACTTGTTTTTCTATGCTGCTCTTATGGGTAGCGAAAAATTATTCTCTATGATTGGGTGGTAGTGAAAGTTAAATTAAAGGTGTTTTGTATACAAAATATTTTAGAATCAGAAGGATTTATCGTTTTATAATTGAATCCATTTTAATCGACAAGTCATACCTTCCCCACTAAGCCACTCACCTCGCAGGTGCTCCCAAAACGCTCAACCATATTCAAAACAATCAGCATACAAAGCCAGCTCTCCAACACAGCTAACAACCCCTCGACAATCGAAGATTAATTTCCCCAGCTGAAAACGCTCTCTCAACCCTTTGATCAGTCGCTCTCTCGCGGCTTGACCTCGCGCGCGAACCACTCATTTTACACAAAGGGGGCCAACAAACACACTCTCGAGCTCTCTCCCCTATACGCTCCGAGAGCTGCATTATCCAGAGCGACTCGAAACGAGTATATAAATTCTATTTGCGGCTCGCGGATCTCTCGGAGGATTACGCAGACGCGGCGGCGGCGGCTCGGGCTTTAACTCTCCTTCGAGAGGGAGAGAGCAGAGAGAGCGAGAAGAGCCTGCCATCTATCATGCGAACCATGACAAACCGAGAGAGCGGAGGCTCAAAAGCAGCCGCCTGCAGTCGAGATTCTCGATCTACCTGTCCGCGGAGCGGCTCTCCTCCATCTACATTTGTTAACGTTTAAGCGTACAACAACGTTTCTTGCCCGCGAGAGAGCCTCTGGATATTATTGCGCGCGGGCTGGCTCAAATTATTTTCTAGCTTTCTTTAATTAGAACGCGCCTGTATATACGAACGAACCTGCGCTCACGAGAGCTGGCTATATGCAGATGAAATATTGCCCTTCTGATGATATTCAAATTTCGAGACGAGTGGAAGCGGGGTTTGGATTTTTTTTTAGAGTTTGTTGAGGTGTAGATTTATTTGGCCGAGGGGAGAGCCCTGGGTTCTGAGTTTGATTGAGTTTATTTAAATAGTGTAACGGGACCGGAGATGCGGCCGCGGGTTTTAACGGATGGAGGAAATGATGAGGCTCGGGTCCATTTGAATTTTAAGATTTTTCTTAGTTCGGTTTTTTTGTTATTTTTTTGTGTGAAATGTTTAGTACAGTTGAATCGTGAGATAAATGCAAGCATAACAGGTGATAGGAATAAAATTTGTCAATCAGAACAAATTCACGTTTTTAATTAAAATTCAATTTTTGTTGAGAGTAGGATTTCGAGTTCTATGTTATTCAATATGACTATTACATCTTAAAATTCAATAAATACAATGAGTATATCAGATCAAAATATTTATGGAAACTCTCTGTTCACCTACTAAACATAAACGAAAAATATACCTACAGTCCAAAAGCAACGAGCCCCTTAAATACACATCATCGCCTACGATAAACCAAGTGTGCTAAATCTCCCAATCCACCCGAATCGATCCCACCCCCTTATTCCATCTAATTCCATCAAGCCAAGCATATCCAGCACTGCAGTCGACTCTAAAGAAGCAGTCCTTAAACGCATTATTGCCCCCCCCCCCCTCCGCGCAACTATATCAGGCGTTATCATTGTGAAAAGCGTCCCAGTCCCTCCTCGGCCGCGGCGGGATCTCTTTCACTGAATATCGGGCGGAAAGTGAAGTGGCGTGAATGAGTCGTCCCTCGGCGATGCCAAGATTTATGGTCGCCTTTTGCCTCCGCTCTCTAACCCTTGACTCTTTCCTCTCTCCCTTGCTCCACTGGACCACGAGGGGACGACTCTCTCTCTCACTCTGTGTAACCCTTACTTACACTTCTCTCTCTTGCTGGCTCTGGCCGCAGCTCTCGCGGTACTTTATAGGCGGGCCTTTATTATCGCTCTCGAACGATTCCCTCAAGACAATAAGAGAGTCTCTCACTGTCGGCCAGCGAGCTGGCTAATCGATGGAAAATTCGAGGATATAGAGAGAGTGGTTATTAGGGCCCGCGGCTGCGCGCATAGGAAAAGGAGAGGAAAAAAACGTTAATAGCGTCGAAATTAGCCGGTTTCGGTGCGCTCGGCCAGGGCATACACACACACACAGACACACACACGAGGGCAGGGGGGCAGAGGGTATACAGTAATCGGGGATCGCGTTACGAGGGTGCGAGAGCGCACAGATGCGTTCCGAGCGCGAGAGAGACGCGCGCGGCAGGCCTATGTACGCATACGCGGAGCGGCCTGACTCACACGCATAGCACGCACTCATCCATCATTGTCACCGAACTCTTCACCGGCCGACGGACGCGCGAGCCTGCCCAAGTCTCTCTATACTCCCTCCCTACACACACACACACACTCTCTGATGCGTGCTTCTTTCTTTTCTATTTTCTCCTTCTCTCTCGCTCGCTCGCGTTGAGCTTTCGTATGTTATGCGCGTGAGAGGCTTGTGTGTATACCCACCTACTACTACTTTTGCGCTCGCTCGTGTAAATGGAGGGAAGAAGTTTGCCTCCGGGATCGTTGCGCTGTCGCTCTCTCGTTGCTCGATTTTATGCCTGCTGCGGATGGGATTCGTCCTTGTTTGAATTTCTCGTTTATCGGGCTGCTCTCGGAAAGAAACTGCTCTGCTGCCTTTTTTTCCGGCGATGCTGGGGAGAGATTGAAGTCGGGCTTGCAGGTTATATGTGGGATGAAGTTGTACGGTCTTGTTGAATCTTTCCAACAATTCGATTTATGATTGGTTGTGAGTGTGATTTCATTCAAAGTAAAGTTGATTGTTGGTAATTTATAGAAAAAAAGAAAGAAAAATTGATTGAAATGAACTTATGATCATTTGTTAAATAAAATTGATAAAAATTTGTAAAATGATTAATTTGATTAAATTATATTAATTTGCTGAAAAGTAATGAGAGATTGTAGTTGCTAAATAATAAAAAGTTCAGATTTAATGTTTTTACTGCATTTAATTGATTTTTTTCACCTTGATAAAGGTAGCTTGAAATTTAGTACAACATATTGGAGACTATCTAATTTTATCTATTAGTTATAGATCGTAGCTGCTCCAAATCACTGGAACTAGTGCAAAAATTTAATCGTCGAATTTGGTTTTTTAGAGCGGAGAAGGTGCGAAAGTGAACGATACCACTTGGTTTATTATTATTATTTTTTTTTTCGTTTTTATGTTTCGCTATATGACCTGAATTTGACAAGTGTGTATGTGTCGCATGTGTGAGTGTGTGTTTCTGTAAATGTTAATATGAGAAGTGAACGTATACGCGTGCGATAATCTTTTACACGATCTGTTGCAGATTCGGCCTACAACGCTTACGTATTATCCAGGATAAACAATGTGTTTTTCGCTTATATTATAATATTTATATGTCATATTTTGCAAATATTTACAAGGATTTTTCAAGTGCCTCCCTTCGCAGAGGAAGTAGTTCTTTATATATATTTATATATGTATACGTGTATAAACAACAACAGCTAGGCGACGTAGATAATATACAAAAGAGACGGTTTTCGACGATGGGCTTTTACAACTACGATTTTTCATTTTTCTTTATTCCGTTAACTAGACTTATACAACGCCTTCGACGATCGTATTTTTGACTGTCCACTAACGCTTTAACGAGCTTCCAAATCGAAAGCTATATCGAAATGAAAAATTATCCTTATTAGAAAGAAAAAAAAGCTTCGTGCGCGCATGATCGTTAAGTAGTATATGCAACTCATGAAAACTTACGACGATAATTTAAATAAAAAGGAGTGCTTTTAAAGTACTAAAAATAAATCTGATATATAAACATATACAAACTCAAATAATTTGAAGAGTCTATTGCAACAATTATACACATTTTCATCTCGTTTTATACAACAGGCACTAGAATTACAATATTGCCGTGATAATCCCGTTAAATCAACAATATCTCAAAGTAGGACTTACATTATCTCAAGTAGCACGAATATTAATATCTACACGTACGATCGTCCCTCACTGAAAATCATATACAACTCTCTCTTTCTCTCTCTCTCTGACCAAACTATATATAACTTTTTTTTCTCTATATTACATATACATATCAGAAATGTTCCTATTTAAAGTCTTAATGACCTCTGGCAACTGACCCTTTCCGCGCTCGCTTGACGAGGCGCAAAAAACGTCGGACGATCCTCGGCGCGGGCTCTAAGAATTTTAAATTTAATAGCCCTCGCACGCAAGCGCATATTGTCTCTAATCATCGGCAATCGGCATTGCCGAATTTTCTGCTATACCGCGGATCTATATCACTCATATAACTATACCAACCTCCGCGCTGTCGAGCTTCGAAAAGGCGCGAAGGCTTTGAAAATTTTAATTCCCAGCCATTTCGATTCTGGCTCGCGCTTCGCGCGTTTCCTCAGCTCGTAAAGAATACCATAATCACATCGCGTCCGCTCGTGTGTATCTCTCTCACGAATGACCTGGAAACGAAAAAACTCGCGTCGCAAAAAGAGCGCGGAAGCTGGGCGACAGAAAAAAAGAGGAGCAGACGCGATGCGTCCGTATAACTCTCTTTGTTAGCTTTGGCGACAGGCCAGCGGTGACTGATCCCCATCCGGTGTGCAATTTTCGGCTTCCTTTCTCGCTCTCCGGCCAAATCGCACTCACCCACACACATTCACGCACACGCGAGTCGGCAAAGTCACTTTGAACATCGTCGCGGATCACATAGGGGCAGGCGCGACTACACCTCGACACTGGGTCAGTAGAGTTCGTTGAGCAGGTACTGCTCGTCGTTCCAGTCGAGCTGTTGCTGCTGCTGCAGGCAGTTGTTGGTCGACGACGGCGGGGCGTCGTGCTCCTGGACTCAGCTGAGCTGGTAGTACTCCGGGGCGAAGTCGTTGGCCAGGTTGCTCAGGAAGTTGAAGTCCGAGGAGCTGTTGCTGTTGTCGGTCTGCGGCTGGGCCTGCGCGCTCGGGTCCGCGCCGTAGTAGTTGCCGAAGTTACCGTAGGAGTCGTGATGCTGGCCGACCGCTGCGGGGTCGTTTTGGTGCGTCGTCGCCGGCGGCGTGATGACGGCTGCGGTGGCCGCGGCGATGGCAGTGGCCGTGGTGGCGATGCCGGGCGCCGCGGGGAACGGGTCCGGCGAGGAGACGTAGCTCGCCGGTATGCTGGAGGCCTCGCCGCCCTGGTGCACGTGTAATTGAGCGGCGCTCTGCTGCGGTTGCTGCTGCTGTTGCTGGTCGTAGTACGTCGTGGGATGGCACTTGTTGGTAGGCCGGTGATAGTCGAGGTTCGCCGAGTGCATCGTGCCTGTCTGATGGCTGGCGTACGCGTCGGGCTGTTGCTGCTGTTGCTGCACGTCGCTGTAGTAGTGCTGCTGTTGCTGCTGGCTGGGCTGGGAGGAGAGGGACGCCGCGTGAGCGTGATGACCGCTGGACATGGACTCGCCGCTGGAGGATGACGCGTGGTACGAGGCCGACGGGTAGCCGTAATTGCTGCCTGACATGTAGCCCTCCGAGCCGTTGTGCTCCGAGGGTCCGCTTGGGTAGGACTGCGAGGTCGTCCCGTAGGCAGCGCTGTTCGCGTTCGGCATGCTTCTGTTGATGGAAAAAGAAATATTATTTCAAAATGATGTTTGAAGAAATTTGAGCTGCTGATATGATGAAGAAAATGATTTATCCTTCAAACGTTTTATGAACATGATTTTCTATTTACAAAGCATTATAGTAGTTTTGTTCTCAATTAAACCCTTATACTAGATTAGGTCCATATTCGAGGGTGCTTGAGATTAATTAAAAATATTCTATCGATTTACTAAACTCAATAGTGGAATTAAAATCAAGTAGAATAAATGTTGGGAACATAACAACTTATTTGAATTTTTCACTCATATTTTATACTATAAAGGTGTATGTGTTTGTTAAACAATTTCTTTTCTTAATTCTAAACACACGATAACAAAATGATGTAAACGCGTAATTTCATACCTATGTCACAAGCTACTAGGTAGATTTTGTTCAGATAAATCTTATTTTTATTCATTTTTTAAGTAAGTGATAATATAGATAAAATAAAAAATATCAGAAACATAACTTGTATAATTGTTAAACTCTTTGAGATCTAAGATGACAGGTACTCTATACTTTATTTAGTCCTTCCTAAAAACAAAGATAGTAACTACGATCTCAATTTGGTACTCAATAATTTTTTTGTTTATTTTTTAGTTTAATCAGCTTTACTGAAAGATTTCAGGTGAGATATGAGATGTCAGATGAAAAAAAATCTTATGTGATTAAAAATGTTTAAAATAAATCACTACGTAATTTAACTTTAATAACCTTATAACCATTATTTACTATTTTCGTTAAATTTCGTCAAAGTTTTTAAACAATTTCTTATCTAAAGTGTCAACAATCTTCATATTTTGGCACGAAATCTAAGGTAAAATTCAGATATAAAAACTTTGATAAAATAAAAATAATAAAATAATGTTTGCATCACATGAGATTTTAACCTTGGGAAAATTATAAAATTTTGTTTGTTTGCTTCACAAAATTTTTTCAGAGAGATTTTTTCATTCTTTAGTTTAATACAATTTTGGATTAGATTATTTTTATTATTTTTCATAATAAACAAAACAATATTGATTTCAAAGTAATATACGATTGTTAAAAATAATATGACATTATCAAATATAAACAATAATATTGATTAATAAAATTGTTGAAATTAAGATTTAATTTATTTATTTATTTATTAATTTATTAATTTATTTATTTATTTATTTATTAATTTATTTATTTATTTATTTATTTATTTATTTTTTTATTTTTTTATTTTTTTTTATTTTTTATTTTTACTGGTATTTTTGTACTTTATTTAAAATCTTGAGACTGTATTGAAATATAAAGGATACTCAAAATTCAAATAATTACAAATTATAATCAAATTATTGATAAATAAAAAAAAAATTAAATAAAAATTTCTGAAAATCTTTGCTATTTTAGTTTTCTCGTGTTCAATTTCTTTGTTTGCACTGTCATATCTTCAAGAGTATCTACAATCCGTCGTAAATAAAAAATCGACTAGAAATTCTGAAAGAACATATCCAAAAATTATATAAAATACCAAAATCAGTCTTAAATTTGTGGGCATTACCTTCGTTATTAGAAGTATGACGGAAAAAGCATGGAAATTTTATGCTATTTTTTGCTATGTTATAATAACTTTTCCTTTCATACTTTGCAATTTTTTTATTATAAGAATTTAATATTTTCTATTATTTATATTAAATAGTTCAATAATTTTTAACATTTTGCGTGTTCAAGTTTTCTACCTGTCATAACAAAAATATTGTTCGATAAATGTGTAAAAAAAAGGGATTTCAAGACTGTGTAGACTGTTCACTTTTTTTAGGCGCAAATGTCTTCACGAGGTTGAAATCACTTTTTGCTAAGAAAATGATTTATAAATTCATTTGAAATAGTGGGCTAAGCACTATTTAACACAGAAAATTTTACAAAATAAATATTACATTTATGAATATTTTCAATTTATTTTTTTTATGAAACAGATAGATTCATCTTACTTGCTTAATTTGTATCCTCCACGTGCGAAAACATCTGCTTAGTGTATTACTAACTCAATGATTGCGCATTTGAAAGAGCTTTGTATTATCTACCTGGCCCTTCCGTTAGATATACAGATAGATAATAAATATATTTCAATATGTTCTTTTATTTGTAACGTATATATTTTATTAATTTGATAGGGTTCATTTGTTTCTACTTTTAAACAAATGTAATAATATTAAGGGGACAAACCACCTTTAAGGTCAGAAAATAAAAAAAATCATTATTTTAAATTTTTTAACTTAATTTTAAAAAAATGAAAATACTTCATGAAT